>VDFB02049888.1:0-15062 GCA_007258455.2 Sequoia sempervirens
GAATGGATTGCAAGGTACTTGGGACCTCTTCTTATGGTGACATTAATAGTTCTAGGAACATAAGCATTGGTGGCCATGGGGAAAGCTTCCCAATGTCTATCAAGTTGTTCTTTGCTTTGATAGCTATCTCATATATGTTTGATAATGTTTGGCTACCAAGAAATTGGATCATTACAACTATATTTGAGCTGAAGGATTTAAGGTAAAAGACAATAGTCATTATTTTTGGTGGTCTAGTAGCAACTAGGATTCTTTGCTAGGGTTTATGGAATCGAGTATTAAAATCTATGATAGCCTCTTGTGGGGATCTTTTGATAGTAATTAGTTGTTGAAGTAGAAATGAACTATCTCCTTTTTCATTGAATTGGTCAAAGAATATATCTCTAAGTTGGTCCCAGGTGGTAATGGAGTTGGGTGGAAAATACCTATACTAGTCAAGATCTCACCCTTTGAAGGAGGCATCTAATAGCCTCAAAGCTAAGTTTTTCTCTATAATGTGGTGTACCATGCAAACATTCACCATATCTTGAATATTCTCTACAACATTTTTAAAATCCACCCCTATGAATTTGGGGAGTTCCTTTAAGGCATTTGGTAAGAATAGGATCCCAAGTAGCTAGAGCTACTAGAGAAAAAACTGGGCTACCATTATTCCATGTAATAAAATTTCTTGGTGGTCATGGAGTAGCCATTTAGTTTGGTTTTTGAGTTTCACTTTACCCTATGGCTCTCTGGTGAGTTACAACCACTAGAGGTGGTACTATCAATCTTGTATTTTATGTTTCTAGTGACCTTGCAATAGGTCTTTGACTCATAAACTCTAACTTCTAATCAAGTTTGAAAAGGCCTCACTAGGTGTGCCAAAAAAGAAACTATTGATCCTTAAAACTTTTAATGTATGCAAGCAATGTCCTATGGGAACTTTCATAGATGTGGGACTTAATTTTCTATCTATGAAGCAAACTTTGATATTTTATAAGTTGTCTCTTCAAATGTTTTATGAGAAAAGGGGAAGTAGGAAAAACAAAAAGAAAAGCTAACTAATGTGATGCACTGAAATCACTTTGGTATTCACTCCTAACTTACATAATACAGGTCAAAAACTTTCAAATCATTACAAACAATTTAAAAGAGCACATGCATGATTTAAAGCCTACAACATTATCAAAATCTTATACTATAGAAGCAACGAACAAAAATCATAGATAGTCATTGAGTTCACACATCTTGACACAAAACACCACACCCTCTTCATTATTGGGTGAAGAATAAATTAAAAAGGACCAAGAGAATAATATAAAATATTCAATCCTTCTCTTAAGGGGTACCTACTAAGGTCTTACAAAATGAAAATAAAAGTACTATTATTTCTATTTAGAACTATTAATATTACAAACTATTATCCCTAGAAGTAGTTAACTATTCTCGAATCCAAGAGTCTAGTTTTGAACCCTTCAGGGGATGTGAACTCCTAAATATATAGGCATCATATCCTTGCATGGTTGAGACTTCTAAGACAAGGAAAGAATGGCATTTGAAGCCCCCTAGACACCTAAAGTCTCTTGTTTTCTTTCATAATGAATCCTTAACAACCTAATTGGATCCTGAAGGAGCTTCAACTCACACATACATCCGATATGTG
The DNA here is from genome assembly GCA_007258455.2 of Sequoia sempervirens. Classification (NCBI taxonomy): domain Eukaryota; kingdom Viridiplantae; phylum Streptophyta; class Pinopsida; order Cupressales; family Cupressaceae; genus Sequoia; species Sequoia sempervirens. The sequence goes on from VDFB02049888.1 coordinate 1,643, forward strand.
GATCATGGACATGGTGCAACCTTAATGCTTAGCAATCTCATGATGATGGAATGTGCCCTAGTCAGACTAATTATGAAGTATTCATTAGGAACAAGGGCCATCCTCTTAGATTAATGGTGCATTTTTTCCTACAAAGGGAACTCTTGTGATCTTTTAAGTGCACGAAGATTCCACATAGAATCTAGTGCTCACTTTTAAATCTCATTTGGGTATTTAATTTTGATAGTGATAGAGCCACCATGTAGCATCCTGGTACTATCTCTAGAGAGAGCAGAACAATTTCTTGTGATAGATAAGTGTTGGTGAAACATGCAAAACTAGGGTGCTCCTAGGGTTTCCAAAAATGGAAAAGTGAATCCAAAAAGGGAAAATGGGTCCTACTTCTCTAATTTTATTAGGAAATGAGAAAAAATTGACTAACTACCCTTAGGAGAATCAATTCTATGAAGGAATATTCAGATTTCCCTTTTGTCTCAGGACGAGGATCTAGGTCAAATGAAACTTTGGGGAGAAAGATTAAAAATAGAAAATAAATTCCAAAATGTAATCTATAACATGGATTTGGGAAATCATAAATATTGTGCACCTATCAGAAAACATAGTTTTTTCAACCCTAATAGGGACTCATTCGCTCAAGGGTGAATGGGTTGTGATAGCTTTTTCTAGAAAATTCTAGATCTAATATTTAAGTCTCAAACTTTCACTTCTTCCCTATAACTCTAAACCTTTTCTCTTGGATTTGGATATGTAAAAAGTCTATAAAACAATATTGTTATTTGTTAGTGGATATGGGCTCACCTCAATCAAACCCTAAGTTTGGTAATTAAACCTTGATAAAAAATACAAATCTGAAACATCAAATGTGTGTGAAAATTCCTAACCTCAAGTGTGTCTAAGATTAAGGAAGCTAAAAATGCAAAGGAAGCCTATTCAAGTTTGTTAGAACAAGATCCTTAAAATGAACATGAATAATGATGAAGACCTACTTTGGGAGATCTCAAATCACCCTAATAAGTCACAAAAATAAATGTACATTCCTTTAGGAAGAAATTAGAATGATAAAAGAAGATGAAACCATCTAGGAAATATGTCCTTAGGCTTGGTTGAATGTCTTAGTGCATCTCCCAAAACCTAGAATCCATCATGATCCTCCAAAGGAATCTATCATCAATCTTTTGCAATGCTTGATCTTGATATCAAAATGAGCTTGAAGACCTACAAAAACAACTAATATTCTACTCCAAGACTTCACTTTTGAATGCTCTATTAACTTCTCTTTTCTCTTGAATATGAATACTTGATATCATGTGAATTTCTCTTTCTTTCTAGTGAAAAATGAATGTGACACTTAGTTTTATAGGCTTTCTAATTTTCTAATTATTAGATCTTGAAAGCTGACTCTTGAAATTTGAATTTGAGACTTTGAAATTCCACCAAAAAAATGTTTAAAGTTGATTTTAATGGACTTAATGAGCACCCATTTTCTCATGGTCGAATGGGTCCTAACCTAAAACTTCAAGACTCAAAAAATGTTGGGGCACTAATTTAATAAATAGAATTTATTCAATGTGGTTTATGGTATCGAGAAATAAATAAAATAGGTCTTGGGATGCATAATAAAGGGTATTAGGGGCTCGAAAAATAGGTTTAAAAATACATAAATTAAAGGTCACTAAAATAGGTCCAAATTAAGTGTGAAATTGTACTTTCTCCTAGAAAGGGGTACAATTTTCTACACTACATTTAGCCCCAACTTTAGTGGCCATATGACACTATGTTCATATGAAAGCTAAAGGATTTCTAGCAATAAAATTTATAAAAGGATACTCATATGGATTAATTAGGGAGAATGAAGCCCCCAAAGATAGTCATTTGCAAAACCACAATGTTAGGAACCACATCCTACAACACAAATTCATTATTTGTTCAAGGGTAGATGTATGGCCCCCCCAATTTTTCTTGCTTTATGGAGGTGGAATTAGAGTAGCCATGAAACCACATCTAATTGCTTAAGTCTTATCATAGGGTATTCCAAGTGCAATACCATATAGTGATACACACTGGATTAGATCAAGGACAAAATTATGAATCCAACATAACAAACAACATAAAAAATAGAGCTCTCTAGCCCCCAATATGTTGATTTGAATGAAATATACCTAAAGTAAAATATGTATCTTTTTAATAAAATTAAGTATATATGAATGAAAATGACACCTTTACCTATCATTTTGGAATTTATCTCTTTGCAATTTACCTTGGTGTAGAGTGATTCAAGATGTCAAGCAGATGAACTTATAGGCCTCCCAAAATTGATATTATTTGTGATGATATGGCTTGAGGCATGATTCGACATATGGTAAGTGGATTCTTCTCCACTTTATCTTTGTTTTCATGCATTTACAATATTTTTTTATGCATTTTGTAGAAATTTTAGGACCTTGGAAAAGAAAGTCACAAAGCATCCTCCTTTGTCACAAAGCATCCATCTTGGTTGCAAAGTGTCCCACTTAGGCATAAATTGTCCCAAAAATGGCTAAAGTGTCTAGGACCCACCATCCAAAAATGGCCCATATGTCCAAGTTCATCGTAAAGTGTCCTAGAGAAACTTTAGTGTACCTTTTAATTATTTAATGAATATATTTAGGATTTACTTTGCTAATTTTAGCATTTAGATCCCTCCTCAAGCCTGACAGCGTCTCAATGGAAAACCATTTTGTTTCCTCTGAGAACTCATCACACAGTTGTCAAAGGAGGAGATTAGTATTCTACATGATATAGGACTATTCTGGATATATTCCATGCCACTAATGAGATATCATGATGCTATGTTGATGTACCTAGTAGGAAGGTAGGATGCTAGCACATGTACCTTTCATTTTCCTAGTGGGGAGAGGACCATCACCTTAGAGGATATACATCGCATCCTACGGGTACTCATTCAAGGTGAGATTGTGCACTCAATTGATGAGAGGACATATGAGGAGATGTGCGATGATATATTGTATTTTCTAGGGTGCCCCATTTGAGAGTTGAGTGTTGGACCTCATGTTGAGCTCAGATGGCTACTACATGCATGGATGCCACTATTCTGTGTTGATGGTGTTTTCTCGCGACAACAACTCGACAAAAATGCAATATTCTATATCTCTCTTGAAAGATAATCTTCAATAATAAACTGTTGAAAATCACCCCAAGGTCTCTCGGGTGTCAGGTCATGACAATGCATAAACAGCTCAGATAATATGTGAAAATGTTGGTAATCACAATCGGACCTTACTACAAGCAAACTATATCTTTCCACTTATCAAATTTTACAATATTATGATCTTAAATCCTAAATCTAACCAAATGCTAAAGAAACAACAAAAGATGAGGGTATAAGAGATATAACGAAATCTAAATTATTTCTAAGATGAACAATGCAAATGATAAATACCTGGAATGGACCAATCTTGAATAACCAATTCCTACTTAACCCACAATGCAATATCACAAGAAAGGTGCAATCTTCTAAGGCATACAGATTTTCAAATCATAGACATTCATCCATAATCGAACTAAACACAAATAGATGTATGGTCCAGGTTGACTTCACCAACCTACTACAATCAGATAGTTACTGGGAGTATAGACCAGAGATTGCTACAAACATTCCAAGCATAAAACCATGAACATTATTTACCAACCTAATCTAATTCTAAACTTAACATCAAGTCTTCTATTCTCAAGCAATTTCAAAAGACGGAACAACAGGAACCATGCAAGATAAACTAACACAAAAAATCACCGGAGAAACCACAATGCCTTCAATTGTATTAGATCGCAAGATGTAACTTAGCGATTCCAGCATTACATTACTGACACATTTGCTCGAAGAACTTAACTACTATCTCTATTACAGTCTCCTAGCTCTTTCTTAATCTAGGCTGTCTCTATTGTCGATCTAACCCCTTACATTGGTGGGAGTACCAATTTAAAGAGAACCAGCAAAACACATGTCAACCCGAAGCCCGGACATTTACAAAATAAAATAGCCAAAACAAAGTGTTATAGGAAGTGCCGAAATAAGGCACACATTAAATGTGATACCATCATTAGGGTTGGCCAAAACGCATTCCTTGATGCAACCGGATCAACACATGCCCTGTAATAGCCAGGGGAGGCACAAATCAGAGTTGGCATGACATTAATCACCGCCTCCCTTATCCTTGTTTTGATCCAATGATTCATGAACTTTCAAAAATACCTTATCTAACTCAGCAACAGGTGGTAAGGGTAAGACCTTGAGCCGACATCCAATTGATTCAATTTCTTCCCTTGACTGCTTAACTGTTGTATCCCAATCACCCTTATATGCCAAGTATTTATCCATCACAGCCAGATAAGTAGTCGCATCATCCAATTGGTGTCCTGTCACAAAATTTTCAATATCAGGGGCATAGACATCATGCCACCATTCCCTCAATTGTTCCAAACTCAAGTACTTAGGGGCGATCTTCCTCCTGCCAGTCATTATTTCAAAGAAGGCGATGCATCCATCATAAACATTAGTTAAATTACCATCCATCTGCTTCCTTTGTTTGTAGATCTTCTTGATGGCCTTCTGTCAGATTTGCAGGGCTTCAAACCACTCCCAAGGCTCATTAACCCTAGATGAAGAAAGAATTCCATCAATAACCAGCTGATCCTTACTATACTCCATGACTGTTTTAGTTTTCTGCAATACGAGATCAGTTTCCTTCTTATCTTGAGATAAAACATAATCTAATGAATCCTTAACCCTTATTGCATCCTTTCTAGTTGAAAGGATCTCCTTTATTGCATTATCTCCCTTAGTCTGAACCTCCTTCAACCAATTTATTGTAGCTAGAGTAGAGGCTTTTATCTTTTCTATTTCAGAGATGGTCTCCTTTGACAAGAAACCAGCAGTAGCAGAAGAGGATGGGTGAAAAGATTGTAAAGGCTTCATTAAATCTTCTAGACATTTTCTAAGCCGTTCATTCTCCTTCTTTAGTTCATGCTTAGACTATGTTTCCTTCCTCAATCTCCCAATGATCACAACACTGGACCTCTGATATTCTTCAATATCATGCTCCATAGAAGCGGGCCCAAGATTGATAGTCTGTACATCATAATCCTTCTTGGTGACCTCATCTTTACTTTTACCAGAAGTAGGGGTAGCAATATGAATAACCCTATTACTATCTTCATCCCTTTCGATCTTGGAAACCACCTTGGCTACCTTCTTCTTCTTACCCTTTCCAATCTTGGCCAACATTTCATCCCAGTTAAGAGGAGTGTCCTCAACAATAACCCATTTCCTTCTGATCTCTTTGTCTAGCCAATCTGGAACAGCCGGTTCCACCTGGGTTTCAGCCTTCTTAACCTCTTCATGTTGATCTACAATCTCATCTCTTTCGTTTTCAAGAGATTGATCACCTTTATTTTCCAACTTTGGCTCCTCTTCCTGTAGGGGTGACAGAGTCTTCACAAGAACATCCTCCTTCTTAGGGGATATTTTATCTTTACTACTTGTATGAGAATCCTCATATTGTACCAACAGAGAAGGATGCACTTCCGCATCTCCTACCTCAAACTCAACAGCTGCGCCATAAAGTTCCCCATCCTTAAACGGTTCCGCTGCTTCACTGGTCTCATGCTCTTCATGAGTTGTCTGCTCAGGTATACCCAATGAAGGAGAGGTATCTTTCTGTTGTTCCGCAGTGGATGCCATTGGAAGAGGATCTGTCTTTTGAATTGTCTCTTTAGGAGATAGAGTTCTTGACCTTCTTGAATAAACCTGGGTTTTCTCTCTTGAGCTCTCCACATTAACCACATGGGGGTTTGTCTTATCCTTAGAAGTTTCTTGATCTTTCTTCTTAGAGAACCTAGTTATCCTTGTCCTCTTTGGCTCTAGAGGAGTGTCTTCTTTCTCTACTTTCTCCAGTTCCTCCTCTTCGGTAGACTTACCTATTTTCATGGTATGACTCCTCTTCTTTCCCCTAGGCTTTCTTTTCTTTTTAGGCTCACTCTCCTTAGGGCCTCTAGTTTTAATCTTAAAAGGTGAGCCTACCTTAGTCTTGCCTGTAGAATCATCCTCACCTGACTCCTCTGAAGTAGAATGAGCATTCAAATTTCCCATTAGATTGAAAGTACAAGGTACCTTCTCACTCTCTAATTCCCATAATTTATGTTTCAACCATGACTTGGTGGATTTCACAATGGGAGCCATCAATTCTTCCAACTCTATTATTTCCCTTTCTGACCAGTTTATCTCTCCAATGGGTTTGTCCTTGACTGATTCAAATGCATGATCCTGGACTAAATTCCCGTCATCCTCCAACTGATTAGGGATCAACTTTAACAATATACATCCCGAATAGATCAACTAGAAGCCTAGAATACCTTTTCTTTCTCACCTCAAAGTCATCCTTGTTGTTGGCCCAGTAGTCCTCTAGATCATCTCTATGGTGATTTTCTTTAGTAGCCTTCTTTTGTGCTTCACCAGTGATGACAAAGCTTGCCCTCTTAGAATGGAAAGAGAAACCAAAAGTACTCAACTCCTCCCTTGATGCATGAGCTGATTGGATTGAAGGGCAAACCTCAGCTATACCAATTTTCAAGGGAAAGTCCCCACCAAACCCTGTCTTGTGCTTCTCTCTTTTAACAACGGCATCGAAATCACATATTTGCCGAGTAACCTCCAAGAGTATGATGTGATCAGTGGGATATCTTGGCAATCTATATGGAGCAGTGGGACATCCATCAATTCTAATATAGGAGAAGGTGGTGAATTGTATAAACTAGGCTCCATATCTTTTAATCAGTTCCTTGGCTCCATCAGAAATTCTCACATGCTCCACGTTCTGAAGCAACCTAGTAATATGCATAGTGAATGCATCATTTTCTCTTCTATAATTTAGATTCCCTAGGTGCAGCTTAGGGTACACCTCATAGATGACATCTTGCCCAAATGTTCCTTTTGGACTCAATCCCCTATATGGATAAAATCTGGCAAGTATATACATCACATAAGATGCCATGGTGAATTTATTTGTCTCTAGCACATCTCTCATCTGCCTGTCAATCATTGCACTGATAATCCCTACACAATGGTAATTGATGCCTTGCTCAATCTTGTTAATAAAATGCACCATCCAATTCTCCAATGCCCCAACACTCTTCAAGCCCACCACCCTACTCAACAGTGTGATTGCATCATATATATATCTTGTCGGAACTTGACCCTGTGTAACTATTTAGGCAACTTAGAGAAATGAGATTTTTGCTTTTCAAGCCAGGAATTGATCATCTACTAGGATTTGGTGGGTTCATCTTCATAATAAGTCCTAGCCAAGTCCATGTCCAAGGCACATACACATGATAAGTCCGGTATATCAAATGCCTGGGTAATGAAAACTGGATTAAAGTTTTCCAATACTCTCCCATCAGTGCTAACAATCCTCTGCGTATCAAAGTCATAGTGTCGGGCACACTCTAATATCAATTCATAGCATTGAATTGTAGGAGGAAATCCTACCACATGAGCCAATCCAGATTTCACCACTCTCTTGGTCAGAGCTGATAAATCCCTTTGAGCTAACCTTTATTTGAACTCTTCATATCTCCAAGCTCCTACATTAGTATCTAAAACCTCTGACCAAATTGAAGCCACCTTACTATCTGGCAACTAATTCTTCACATCCAGCCTTATCTTTTCAACATCTGAAACTGATGATCCCTCTGTATCTCCCTTGGCCTTTCCTACCGATGCCTTGCTTGATTCAGCCTGCATTCATAAAAGAGCCTCATGAAAATCCAATTATCATCCATATTTCAATCAAAGGTTAGCCTCAAAACCACATGAAATCCTTAAGATAAATCATTAATCATCAACCTTGAAAATTTGGGAAAATGCAATAATACGGGAAAATAAAGTAATCTGGGAAAATCCAGTCGAGGTGGAATTTCGGAGAAATCTGACCCAGACGGACTCCCGCTGCCAAGACATCATTCATCAAATAAATCATCAATACAGACACAAGAGATGCATAATTATCATGAGATTCATCCATTTAGCAACAAGAAATCATCATCCAACATTTAATTCATTACTTCAATTTCAAAGATCAAAATCAAGTGAAACTAGGCAGAAAACTAGAAAAATCCGGATAGTTTGGATTTCCACGGGTAGCTTGAAATTCTGAGAACTCATCATACTCCGGGGAAATGGAAAAATCCAGGAAAATCTAGGTACATGAGAATTCCGCGGACACCTCGAGCCAACAATCATTCGGCCGTGCATACCATTGTCGGTGATCGCCTAAGAACCCTATCGAGAATCAGAAGCGAACATAAACTCAACCCCAAAAATCCAAATTTTGATTGTACCTAAATTTAAACTCCCAGAACTCTCAAATGGTTGATCCCTGTGACGAAATAATGATGCCCTAAATTTGACAACTAAACCTCCATCATGAGAGTTAGGGAAAGCTTGAAATTCATACACCATCCCTCAAAATGATTAAACTAGGGCGCACCAAGGTCTCAAGTATTGCGAACAAGGTAAAGCCAGACATAGGACATGAGGGTCACGACAACTCCCCCAAACTTAACAACCCTGGGTAGACATACCTAAACCCTACCTTCATGAATTATACCAGATTACACACCAACAAGGCAAGGCCCCAATAGGAACACCCAGTCATAAGGGTACACTCGAAATTGAATCAATAAATGAAGGGATGAGCAGTGCAGGCATTAAAACCCGTGGAAAGGTGAGTTCAAACCCTAATTCGATAAATATGTAACCATGAAAACAAACAAGGGCCGACCCAAATAATCATCAACAACAACTCACAGGGAAGACATATCAAACCCTAACTTCACAAATTATACCAGGTTTCATGCCAACAAAGGCAAGGCCCCAACAGGAACACCCAATCACAAGGGTACACCCGAAATTCAATCAATAAATGAGGGGATACGTAGTGCAGGTGTTAAAACCCATAGAAGGGTGAGTTCAAACCCTAATTCAATACATATAAAACCATGAAAACAAACAAGGGCCGACCCAAATAATCATCAACAACAACTTGAAAGATTCAATCAAAGCACAAAACAAAAGGAGAAGTCAATAATGACTTACCATGAATTAAATGAGACTGAACCTCGAGCTCAAGGAAGTCACTGCAAATCAAGGTGCCCCAAATGGCGACAATATCAAACACGAACGCCCAAGGAATCCACATGTGAGCACACCAAATCCAATGACCAAAGCTTGAAAATGAACAAACTCAAGTGCTAGAGAAGATAGCAAATGAATAATGAAGTTAGGAAGAGCACTAAAATACCTTAAATCCACTCAAAAATCATGCGGAGAAGATGTACCTCAAGCATTAATGGCTGATAAGACATGTCAATCGAGCAAGTTCAAAATGAAATTCCAAAAATCGAATAGCCGGACTATCCTGGTGAGCATGAATTCCGCGGATGATGCACCCCTCCGGGACTCCGATGAAGTCCTAGAAAATCCGCGTGATCTGGAAAATCTTGGATTCAACCAGAAACACGGATTCCCAAAAAATCTGAAACGGCAGACTGATAGACAAGACACAGGAAAATCCAGGTGAACCAAAAAATCCCGGACCCAGGGCAAAACCCGGACTTCCATTAAAACCCAAGTTTGATCAATTTAACCCTCAGGGCAAGACCAAGGCAAGCAAGACCAACATCCCAAGACCATGAAAGGACAAATCCAATAAAAACCAAAGGTCAAAGAGACATCAGAAATCAAAAACAGAGGGTCCCTACTCCAAGTGGGGCATGTGTGCAAAATTGCACACAACATGGTGTATTATGATTATTACTACAACACTCACAGTGGTTTCTGATGGATGAGGGGCTCACTTAGATGGAGGAACAATTTCAATTATTCGAGACATGGAGCAACATATAACCATTTATGCTTAGGGTCATAGTATGTTGGCACATTTGTATTATTATCTAGGGAATTTTTTTTACTAGGAGCTAGATAGTATAGTGAACTATACACTCTTAAAAGTTTGGTGTTTCAAGCATATCACATGCACTAGACCCACATGATATCCTACCATAGCGGTCATGGGCTACCCATAGGCATATAGCTATTCAATGAGGTGGGCATAGCAGGAGGGTGATTTTCTACACTAGCATGCTAGATTCGATCAATTGGATGAGGGTGATTTTTCATGGAGACCATATCTTAGGATACAACAGTGGAAAAATGAGAGACATGAGCTAGTAATACTACAATAGGATTGGTTTGTACTAGGATGACATGACCACATAGTGAGACCTTTCTAATATGATCATTTTATGCACCAATTTGGATAAGTACAAGTTCCCCTAAGGGCTTGACCCAGGTTCCTACAATTAGCATAGAGTACTCCTATTCCTAGAGACACTTGTCATCTTACCGTTGAGGATGTTTACATTAGTGATTTAGAGGATGAGGACCACAACGTGCCCCCAGTCTTTGATGTTGATGATGTAGGCACCACACAAGCCTACAACCAATGGTGGATTGGATAATGACCATTCCATGTCTTTCCTACACATCACCCTATGGGCCATGTAGGACCTCTTCCCGAGCATAAAGATGATAGGGATGATGAGGAGGTCAATAGGGATACAAATGATGATGACATAGTACTAGATATATTTCTTGATTAGGAGGAGGATACCCAATTAGTGAGTGATGATATTGATGAGATAGATGAGGCCCAGAGAGGAGATATTCACCTCCTACCTGAGTCACTAGAGCACATGCAACGACCACAGTAGAGATCCACACTCATGAGCATGGGGAGGCTAGTGGTAGTAGACCATCCACACTTCCTACATAGTAGGGGACCATTGTTACATGGTTATACCCTGACTAGTGGGATGGAGATCTAGGTGATGATGTGGTATTTATGATTTCATTAAACTTCTACCATTATGTATGTGATTTATATATATGTCATGATGTTTATTGATATATTCTATAATTTCCATTTTGTAGGGTCCACATGAGATTGGCATGATCTCTACTAGTGAGTGACCATAGAGATGTTACCTCTATTACCCACAAATGATGATATACCCTTAGAGTACATGCACCCACCTTTTGTGGGGAAATATACAAATCTCTTTGAGCCAGTTGCAAGATTGAGGGCAGCCTATGAGAGTACCACTAGATGTGTTGACCGAGCTCTAGTAGAGATTTCAACACTACAAACAACATACAAATATCTTCAAGCATCTCGAACTTTGACTAACAATAGGATGGAAACTGCCCTATGAGTATACATCTCGAGGCTATAGGAGGAGCTTACTAGAGTGTAGGAAGATAGAGAATGCATTGATCGAGAGTTTTTTGAGGCACTTATACGAGAGGCTATGGAGGTTGTAGAGGTACGGGGCCTACAAGCATCTATGAGTAGATCATGATCATATTCTACTATATCTCAATGGATGCCACCACCAAGCCCCAAGGGGTCTAGTAGTCATAGGCCCTACTAGCATTGTATTTTTTATTATATGTAATTAAACACTTCATGCATAATATATGAGCATTTATATTTTGTTTTTATGAGCTTATGTCAAATTAAATGTCAATGTGATTTGTTAAATAATCCTTATAATATTTAATAAATATCTCCATGATCTAATGTGTATGTGATCTAATTAAAACATTTTAGTTTGCATTAGATACTACATTGTGATTGATTATGTGATGATAAAATAAATGAACTTTATGATCTACAACACATGAAATGAATTTAAATAGTATGAAAAGTAAAGTAAAATTTCAAACCCATTGAACAATTACTCTATACTTTAAGACACACAAAGATCTATCTATCAAATAAAGAAGAAATGAGAGATTAAATAGAATAATGTCTACTTAATCTAACAACACTACTTTAATAAATATACTATTCAAAGAAGATGTTAGGTGTAGTGCCGATGCAAATGTGTGGCATTGATAGGTTCTTTGAGAGGTGTACCATCCATATCGATTAATGTGTATGCTCTAGACCCATAACTTCGTTAATTATATAAGGTCCTAACCAATTAGGGATGAATTTTCCTTTTTCATTTGGAGGGGCTTTGCAATTATGTTGATTCTCATATAACACCAAGTCACATTTATTAAATGCATGAGGGATGATGTGATCATTATAACTATATTGCATCCATTTAAAATAAGTTTGGAGATGCTCAAGAGTGTTAATGTGTTGTTCATCAAGCATTTCAAGCTGATGCAATCATTGCTCTTTATAAGTAGTATCATCATTAAGTCCCCTAAGAGCAATTCACAATGAAGGAATCTCTAATTCTAAGGGAATTATTGCTTCAGTACCAGAAACAAGGTTGTAGGGAGTGTTTCATGCAGATGTTATAATACTTGTATGATAAGTTGGCAATGCATAAGTTAATTGAGTGTGCCAATCTTTATTATGCTTACTTACCATTTTTGTTAAGATTTTCTTGAGAGTTTTGTTAGTTGATTCTGCTTGACTGTTTGATTGTGGGTAATATGGTGTAGAAAAGTGATGTTGAATATGAAATGTTTCCAAGAATTTCTTCACATCATTGTTCTTAAATGGAGTTCCATTATTTGAAAATAATGTGGAAGGAAGACCAAAGTGAGCAATAATGTGTTCCAATATGAAATGACATATTGGATCAACTGTTGTGGAGTGAAGAGAGATAGATTCTACCCATTTTATGAAGTAATTTTTTGTGGTAATTATAAATGTATGCTTGGCAGAAGAAGGCGGTGATATTTTTCCAATAAGATCCAAACCCCAAACTGAGAATAGCCAAATAGTAACTTGGGCATGAATCTTGAAAGCAGGAGCATGAATCAAATTGTTATGTTCTTGAAATATATGACATTTCTTAATGTGAGCAAAAAAATCTTGTTCCATGTGTCTCCAGTAATATCCTATACAGATTAATTTGTGAACTAATGATCTTCCTTTGAAATTTCCTCCGCAAGCACCTGCATGAGCTTCTTCAAAGACTATAGGGATTTCAAATTGTTTAAGACATATAGACAAGAGGCCATCAAATCACCATCTATATAGAACATTTTCTAGAATTATGTATTTAGATGTGAGCTTTCAAAGACGAGCTTGAGTTTTCTTAGTTGTAGGCTTAGGAAAGGTACCTTCTTTTAAGTAATTGAATATCATTGTGTACCATTCACTAGAGTTTTTGACATTATCATTTGGATTGTATATACAAAATCAAAAAAAGGATCTTTAGGGGATACAAGGGAAGCAACATTTTCCATTGCATTTGCATGCTGATTATCCTTTTGTGGTATGTTGCCAATAGTAAATGATTCAAATTTATCTAATAATGTCATCATGAGGTGTTTATA
>VDFB02049889.1:0-11125 GCA_007258455.2 Sequoia sempervirens
TTGTAGATAAACCCTAGGTGTTGCAGTCATGGTTATGAATAGGGTTCATTTTTTGATGTTGACTGGCTGAAAATAGTAGTAGGTTGCTTAAGTGACAACTTAATCCATTGTTGTCATCAAGGTAGCTAACCCCTTTAACTAGCTAGCACTACTGGGTGATAGTTTATGTGCATCACATAAATACTTCACATCATGTTTTGATGTCTTTCGAGGCTTGGTGTTTGTGTAATATGTGATGATGGATCTAAACAATGGAGATTAGACAAAAATTGCTCATGTTCTTTGCATTGCTTTTTGAAGACTATATCAGCTTGTGCTTTGAGAGATATGTGATAAGGTCAGATTGATGATTGAGATGAAACAAAGGAAATCTAATTGTTATTATGTCATTGCTTTAGATCATTGTTGTGAAGCAAGCAAAAGGAAATCCATGATATGCAAAGTCAACTAGAGCATGATGAAAGCATGGACATGTGGCAAGAACAAAATACATCACACACTTAACTCACATCATTGTTGTGAATTGTGTGGAAATGAAAGAGTAGTGATATGCAATGGGAAAAGAAGATCTGTGGAGGATTATAAAAGCATGAACAAGTGGCACAATACAATTTCATTGTTATGCCTATTCACATCGCTGATGTGAATATAATAATGACAAGTAAGATGTGATGGGAGTCCAACAACAGAGATCGAGCATTAGCGATTGGATGGTGATCACAAGACCTCTTCATATCATGGAAATAAAATTTGATGCTTCAGGCATAGCTACAATACATGGTGGAGATCAAATGGAATCAATGAAAAGGAGTTTAATCACATGGCTATGATTTTAAGGTGGAAAATTGAATGAGAAAAATTGGATTATGGTGTGATAAAAAATCAATAGCCAAAGTTTAAAGTTGAAGACATTTAATGATTATGACCATGTGAATGAGGATTTCAACTGTAAACTGACTCTATGAATGAATTTAATTGGTCCATCCACTCCAACTACCAATTTTATTGATGATGGGATAAATGGTTATTGAATTAGATGTATAGGTGATGAAAAAATTAGATACAGAGAATATGCATTAAATGAAGATGGAACCCTAGATTTATTATAAAGTTAAAAATAAAAAAGAAACATTGAATCTAGATAAGTGTGTGCATGGCTTGACATATAGGTTGCTTGTTGAACAAGATAATGTGAAAACCCTAGAAGAGGAGTTGTATAATTATGTGTAAAGCTCAAGGAAATAAAGTATAGGTCAATGAAGGTATGTAAAGTGGGGACATTAAAATTTTTCCAATGAGTAGATGTAGTAGCAAGGTGTATCTATGAGCTCTTGAGGTGGACACATAATGCACTAATAGAAGAAGGGAAAAGTGCAAATCACAGTAAATGAGTAGAACCCAAAAATAATCAGAGATCTTTGATTAGGGTTTACATTCAAGGTGCAAAATAGAGAGGTGAAAGGAAGATAATTGTGTTGTAGAGTTAGCAACAAAGTATTGAGTAGTTGCAAAAAGATTTGCAATATTGAATTGGGTTCAAAAGAATAAATTGTAATAACTCTCATTGTAAATTCGATTGGTGGGTTTCATCAAATGACTAGGTAGGTGCTCAATGTAGGGAGTTGGTGTTTCCTTGTAGTGGGTGGTCCTAAAACTAGGGGATTGGTGTCTTCTTAGGGTTGGTGCCCTTAAACATTGTACTCAAGAGATATTCATTATGAGGCTAGCTTAGGATAGTAGATCCTAGCAACTATTCTCACTTTGGTTTTTCCCATCTTGGGTTTTCCATGTATATCTTGCGTTATGAGTTACTATGTTTGCATTCTTATCTCTTTGCATATTTAGTTCAATCTGCATTAAAGGCCTTAAAAATAATTAATCATTTTAATCTACTAAAGGGATAAATTTTGATGATCTACTGATTCACCCCCTCTCAGTAGATTGTTGTGTTCCAAAAATTTGTATAAGATCCTTGGTTCCTTAGGAGAGGCTTAATAAACTCAGGTAGATATTAGACAAGTGAACACAATGGCCAATCATGAGGGTTCACATATAAACAAGGCACCTCAGTTTGATGGATGATATTATGCTTTTTGGAGCATTATGATGGAGACATATTTGGTATCCTTAGGGTTTGATGTTTGGATGTTGGTTAAAAATAGATATAGTCCTCCTACCATTGATCCTACTAATGCTACAAGAAAGAAAGACTATGAGAACAATACAAAGTCTAAGCATGGGTGATCCCACAAAGCTGGTTTACAATTTTTCGGAGATTCTAATTTTTGCTGAAATCACATATTTTTAGAAAATATAATGATTTAATCCTTAAAAAGTTCCATTTAAAGAATTCCAATTGAATATGGTTTTATCAAACTACCTTAGATCAAACCCCCTTGGATAGAACCTCGCTAGTTTTAAACCATACCTATAATGTTGTCGCCTTTACACCTATGAAAATGCTGATAAAAAACCACATTTGATTTACCTTTTGGTGAATCAAATGAATTAATTTAAAATTTAAATTTTGTATGTATTCCTTATTATAAACTAAAAATTATAATTTTAAATAAATTTAAGTTATTAATATATATTTTTTTATTTCTCTTGTAGATATGTAGGTTTTTCACCAAAATCAAGCTCTTTGTTCTACACAAAAAAATAGAATATTATATTTTTTTTGGAAAAAACATTTTTTTAAATATTGAAATCCTTAATCCAACAAGAATGGGTGATACATACAAAAGTTGTGTTATCTGATGCGCTGCTCCTTGGTGTATGTGACAATTGGTTTGACTTTGAGGATTAAGGAAAAAATATTATATTGCGAACACTATAGAGGAAACAAATTTGGAAGCACTATAGATATCATAGTTACAAATATAAATTATAGAAAAAATAAATTTATCCTTCATGGAAAAAAAATTATGTGTTATATCGTGACCGTCACTCCTTAAAAATGGTGTTTACTGAAAAAAAAAAGTTTTCAAAGGAGATGGAAAAAGAAGTGCAATTTGATTCCAAAAACTTTGAAAAAAAATATATTTAGAATCTACAGACAAAATGCCAAAAATCCTCACAGTTTAGCCGCTATAGGTGCCCTAAAGTTAAGATTTAGTTAGAAAAAATTAGTTCAGTGTCTAGTTTGGCCAAAAATTGTAAACCAGTATTGTGGGATCACCCGCCATGCCATTCTCTATGTTTTGTTTAGCTCAATGTTTATCAAAGTGATCCATTTTCAAACTAAAGATGATGTATGGAATAAGTTTGAAAGGTATCTATGAAGGAGATGATAAATTAAAGTTGGCTAAGCTACAAATTCTGAGAGCCAAGTTTGAAAGTCTCATGATGAGTGAAGAAGAAAAGATTGCAGATTATCTTCTCAAATTTGATGAGATTGTGAACTCAATTAGAGAGTTTGGAGAAGTAGGATTTATTAATTATGCAAAATATATTAAGGCCCATGTCATCTCTAGTTATGACCCCAAAATATTTGCACTAGAGGAAGCAAAATAAATTGACAAACTCACTCTTGATGAATAGCGTGACATATTCATTCCATATGAAATGAGGATAGGAAATGTAGAGTCATCCAAAAAGAGAAGCTGATTTCACGGTTTCCAAAAAGGAGAAGGTTGAAGTATCTAGGATGGACAAGGAAAGAGCCTCCACATCTAAGCATGAAGAGATTGATGAGGAAGAAGAAAAATTCATTAGAAGATTAAGAAGAGGATCTGGCAAGTACAAAGGTAAGATACCCTTCAAGTGTTTTAACTATGGTAAAGTAGGTCATTTTGCTACTAAATTCCCTTTACAATAAGAAGGATAATGATGTAAAAGAAGTATATAGTAAAAGAATAAGCCCCACATTCATAAGAAGAAAGGTTTTATGAAGAAGAATAAAGGTATGTATGTTCATGAGGAGAGTGATTCATTTAATGATAGTGATGGTTTAGATGATGAACAAGATTGTGATTTTGTGATGGAAGAAAAGGAATTTATTTTCATGGTAAAATAATTTGAAGAATAGAAAGATAGAAAGATTGAGGATCTTGGTGAAGAAGGTGAAGAAGAAGGAGAAGTTGACCTTGAAAGAGAACTTATCTATGCTTTAGATGAAATTGATAATCTAATAGAGGAGTTTGATAGCCTGAAAAAAGAGAATAAGCATATGAAGAAGCTTGCATAAATTGTTGAACAAGACAACTAAGTGGGGGGTTGAATCAATTGCAAAAAATTTTAACCTTTAAAATATTCACTGAAACTTAGATCAATCATAAATCCTTTACTCTATTGAAATGATTAAACATTAAGTACAAAGGTAGAAACTAAAAAACAACACAAAAATACAATAACACCAAATTTACATGGAAAACCTAATAAGGGAAAAACCATGGTGAGGATTAGCTCAAAATATAAAGAATATCAAAACTAATTACAAAGGCTCACTGCCAAAATAGTACTAATTGTCTCGATCAGGGCTCACTATCCAACAAGGATTAACCACCCAAAGGGCTCACTACCACAGAGATACAAAGAAGATAGAAGAGATATGTTACAAAGAGAAGAAAATATCAATTTAGTAGAGATTTCCACCATAATTCACTTAAAAACTTGTAGTCATGCATGAATAATAGAGTACACCTTCAGCTCATTACATCTAGAAACTCAACATTTAGAATTTTCATTGATATACCAAACTCACATCACATACACACTATTTTTCATCTATTTCGCATCTATCTTGCTTTGTTTCTTTGCACACCCCTTTGTACATCTTTCACCAATAACTAATCCTATATTTATACCATCTTCAACTTTGAAACATATCCAAAGTTGGCCATCCATTATTTAAATTCAAATTATGTCGATACCAAAACATTCTAGGGTGGAATGAGGGTGACCAAAACACACACTTGATGAGGAACCAAATAAGTCCCATGTTCACACTTCATGAAATTCAAAAGTAGTGTTTAACACAAGGTCAGCTAAACCAGTGTAAAACACATAAAACAATTAAGAAGATGCAACCCTTAACCCAATCTAATCTTTCTAGACAACAAAATTATCTTCAACACGATCAAAATATCTTAACTCTAGAACCACAAGTCATAATACTCAACCAAAAATAAATCTAGACCAACTACATTTCTCTCGAACCTCAACTAGATACCCTAAAAATCATAGTTCACAACTAGTGAACATAACTCACACTGTACAATCGATCAAAAGCCCAAAATCTAGATATAGTATCTTTCAACAACCATAATCAACATATCTAAACCACACAAACATAGGGGAAAATATTGAAGCAAAACCCAAAGCAAACGTTGAACACCTACAACCTTTCTTCATTACAATTTTCTTAATATCCTTAACATATACATCCAATAACCTGCACCCATGACATTAATGACAACATCAACCAATTGATAACCAGTTAAGAAATTGACATCAATGACAACACCTTCATTCTTGCAACAATCTCCCCCTTTATCATTGATGGAAACACATGATGTGAAAAACCATCAAAGACAACATAATAGCTCTAAACACACTTTTCTTGATTTTACTTTCTTGTTTCTCCCCCTTAGTAGATAATTCCATTTTTTTCTCATATCCCCCTTCAACATCAATTGCAAAGGCAAAGGATATTTTACATTTATTTCCCCTTTGAAATTAAGAACAAAATAATATTTCAATTACAACACATGACACTACCTACTCCCCCTGAGAGGTAGCCACCAAAACATCAATCTAGAAGAAAGATAGATCCATAGAACCTCTAGACTAATGCATCTATATATGCATCTAGTTCAAGAAATAAGGGGAAATAACCCCTAAGTTTTCCTAGAGATACTCAAAAGTATCCTTAGGAAGATCCTTCATAAATATATCAGCAATTTGATCCTTCGTAGGTACATACTCAAGATTTACTTCATTCTCCATAACCTTCTCTCTCAAGAAATGATATCTAATAGATATATGCTTTGTCCTTGAGTGCATCACTGGATTCTTTGAAATGTTAATTACACTTGTATTATTACATAAGATAAAAAAATAGGATCATCATACATCACTTTGATATCTTTCAAGGTTTGTTTCACCCATAAAACTTGTGTACAACAAGATGCAACATTAATATACTCAGCTTCAACAGTAGATAAGGAAACTAAATCTTACCTTTTTTTCAACCATGCCACCAATTTGCAACTAAGAAAGAATGCACCACCACTTGTACTTTTTTTGTCATATGTACACAGCCAACCCAATATGCATCTGTATAAGAACTTAGTGTGAAGTCAGTATCCCTAGGACATAATAAGTCATAATTTAGAGTGTCATTCAAATATTTGAATATTCTTTTAACAACGACATGTGTTTCTTTAGGATCTTCTTTAAATCTAGCCACAAGACAGACTACATGCATAATACGATCTAGTAGTAGTCAAATACAATAGTCCACCAATCATAGATCTACATTTTCTCTAATTTTCCTTAAGTGAATCATCTTTACTTAATTTGTAACCAGTCACCATAGGAGTGCATACAAATTTGAAACCATCCATCCTAAACTTCTTCAACATCTTTCTCACATATTTGGATTGTGAAATCAAAATTCCTTTCTCTGTTTGACTAATTTGCAGCCCAAGAAAGAAATTCATCTCCAAACATAGGCATCTCAAATTATTTTTGCATTTCTTTAGCGAACATCTTGCATAGTTTCATTTCCTCCAAAGATAATGTCATCAACATATACAACCACAATAAAGATTTATCATTTTCAATTTTAAAATATAGATTACTATCTATCTTACCTTTGTTGAAACCTTGCTAAATAAAATACATGTCTAACCTTGCATACTAAGCTCTAGGAGCTTGCTTAAGTCCATATAAAACTTTCTTCAATCTACATACCATATCCAATCAATCTAACAACTGAAATCCTTCTGACTATTCCATGTAGACCTCTTCTTCTAGCTCACATTCAAAAATGCAAACTTAACATCCATTTGATAGACCTTGAAATTTTTATGAGCACCAAATGCTAAGAACATCCTGATAACTTCCATTCTTGCCACCAGAGAAAAATTCTCCTAAAAATCTATGCCTTCTACTTGTGAACAACCCTTACACACAAGTCTTGCTTTATTTCTAACCACTTCTCCATTCTCATTCAACTTATTTATGAATACCCACTTTGATCCAATTATTATTTTTATCTGTCATTCTAGGGACCAATTCCCAAGTTTGATTCTTCTCAATATACATAAGTTCTTCTTTCATAGCTTCCATCCAATGCTCATATTTACATTCTTCACTTACAGTCTTTAGTTCAATCTCAAAAAGTAAAAATGGATTTATCCCACCAACAACAACTTTACTTCTGGTCAATACTCCTTTTGTCTTGTTTCCAATGATCTAACTTTCTGAATGATTTTTTTGCACATATTTAGGTTTCTTAGGGAACACCATGAGAGCTTCTTCTTCATTTTTCTTCTCTTTCTCATCCTTTTCTTGTTCTTCCAAAACTTCTTCAATCCTTATGCAATCAAGTTCATCAAATATATATCCATCAACTTCAACTGAATTCTTCATTACTTCATCAACCTTAACATTTGTGATTTCTACAATCTATCTTAGTCTTTTATTGAAACATTTGTAAGCTTTGCTTCTAGTAGAATATCCAAGAAAAATACCTTCATCACTTCTAGCATCAAACTTCCCTAAATTTTCTTCATCCCATCTGATATAACATTTGCTTCCAAATACCTTGAAATACTTAACAATAGGATTTCTTCAACACCATAGCTCATAGGGGTTCTTTATACTATTGGCTCTTGGTTGAACTTGATTGAACACATAAACAACGGTATGAATAGATTCACTCCAGTAAACTTTCAGTAAACCAACCTCAGTAATCATTAATCTAACAACTTCTTGAATTGTTCTATTCATCCTTTCAACAACTTCATTCTACTAAGGAGTTCTCAAAGTAGATAGCTGTATTTTTATTCCATGAACTTCACAAAACATATTAAACTCACAGAAGGTGAATTCACCACCTCTGTCAAACCTTAAGCATTTTATCCTCAAATTTACTTCATTTTCAACCATAGCTTTGAATTTATTGAATCTATATAATGCATCAAAATTTTCAAGCTAAGAAATGTAAACCATGTATACCTATATAGTAATCATCAATCAAAAGCGTAAAGTACCTTTTACCTTGTAGACTTCTCACTTTTGTATGACCACATATATTTGTATGAATTAAATCTAGTAGTTTGATAGTAGATTGTTCCTTTAATCTAAAATTGTTTCTTGCTTGCTTTCCAAACTAGCAATTCCTACAAATAGCATTAATAACATTTGTAATCCTTGGTAAATCTCTCACAGCCTATACTGCACTAATCCTTCCTAGATTATCAAAATTCATATGACACATTCTCTGATGCCATAGCCACTTTTCATTAATATGAGTTATAAAGTAACGTCCATCAACACCCTTAAGTTGATATATATTTCCTTCAAATTTCTTTCCTATAGCAAACATTGTTCCAGATCCTTTCCTTATTTCACATCTCTCATCCTTAATACAAGATTATATCGTTTACTACACATCTATCCAAAACTTAAAATATTATGCCTTAAGCCCTTAACATAGTAGACATCTCAGTATTATGCTTTCCATCAAAACTTACTGAACCAATCCCACAAATCTTAACACCAATATCATCTCCAAAAATAACTAAGCCTCCATAATATTTTTCAATTTTAACAAACTTACTTTTATCACCAATCATGTGATGTGAACAACCAATGTCAACAACCCAATAGTTCTTTTCCTATTTAGCATGTAGGGTAGAGATTACAGTACCTTCACCTTTCTCTTTCTTCAGAGGGCATTCCTTCACATATTTTTTCAGAATTAGTAGTAGGTTCATATTTTATAGCCAAGAGTTCAAGCATTCATTGTCATGAATATCTCCATAATCAGATTCCTCATAAGAAATATTAGCATCCTCATTCACATAATATTCTCTATTGATCTTCTTACCTTTTTTTTTGTTAAATCTTTGTTTATTCCTCTGAACTCTTTCCAGACATCTCAAAGCATAATGACATATTCCTCCACAACTAAAGCATTTAAAGAGTAACTTACCTTCATACTTATTGAAGCCTTTCTTCATTCTTCTCATAAAGTTAGCTTCTACTTCATCAAGATTTTCTTCATCTAGATCTTCAGCTCTTGTAGCCTTAAGAGTAGTTTCTAATTTGGATCCATTTCTCAAATTTGGCTTTCTCATCACATAAGATGTTAGAGTTCCCAACTAATCTATAGTGTAATTATTGTAGTCTATATGTTCTTCAATAGCACATACCTTTTCACTGTATGCATTAGGGAGAGTTCTAAGAATCTTCTTTACAATCTTGGATTCATCTATTGTAGCACAAGTCCTTGCATTCTAGCTACTACCTCATCCAACCTCTATACATAGGATTTAACACTCTCATCTTCAAACATATGCAAGAGCTCAAACTGTGTCTCCAAATTTTGTAACTTTTCTTCTTTGACCCTTTAATCTTCTTCATGTGCCTTTTCTAAAGTATCCTAGACTTCTTTAGAAGTCTTCATATTTTGAACTTTAATCAACTTGGAATGTGCAAGGCTATTCTTCAAAATGAACTTTGCCTTATTTTTCACTTTATGTGCCTTGATTTCATCAGTTGTACTTGGACCATTAGCAGGATTGTAAGTAGTTTTGTAAGATTTATCAACATCATATCCACAATACTCTAGATATTATTCCATCAATATTTTCCAGATAGCATAATTAGTTCCATCAAACTTTAGATACTCAAAAGTGATTTTTCCTATCATCCTGGACCTTCATCAAGTGGTTAAGCTCTTCTCCAAGGAACCAAGATATGATACCAATTTTTGAACAAGAAAATTGAGAGGGGGGTGAATTAGTTGTAGAAAATTTTAACCTTTAAAACATTCACCAAAACTTAGATCAATCACAAATCCTTTACTCTATTAAAATGATTAAACATTAAGTGCAAAGGTAGAAACTGAAAAGAAACACACAAACATAATAACACTATATTTACGTGGAAAAACCAATAAGGGAAAAACTACAGTGAGGATTATCTCACAATACATAGAATATCAAAATCAATTACAAAGCCTCACTGCCAGAGAAGGCTCATTTCCAAAATAGAACTGACTATTTAGATCAAGACTCACTATCCAAAAATGGTTAACCACCCAAAGGGCTCACTACCATAGAGATGCAAAGAAGATAGAAGTGATATGTTACAAAGAGAAGACAATATTAATGGAATGGATATTTCCACCACAATTCACTTAAACACTTGCAGTCATGCATGAATGATAAAGTACACCTTCAACTCACTGCATCCAAAAACTCAACATTTAGAATTTGCATTGATCTGCCAAACTCACATCACATACACACTGTTTTGTATATATTTTGCATCTATCTTGCTCTATTTCTTTGCACGCCTTTTTGTACATCTTTCACCAATAACTAATCCTATATTTATACCATCTTCAAGTTTGAAACATATCCAAAGTCGACCATCCATCATTTAAATTAAAATTAGGTCGGTGCCAAAATATTCTAGGGTGGAGTTAGAATGAGGAAAACCCAAACAAACACTTGATGATGACCTAAATAATTCCCAACATGCTTCATGAACTTCAAAATTAGTGTTTATCAAAAGGTTGGCCAAACCAATGTAAAACACATAGAACAATTAAGCACACACAACCCTTAACCAGATCCAAGCTTTTCAAACAACAAAATTGTCTTCAACACAATCACAACAACTTAACTCTAGTAATGCATGTCATAAGACTCAACCAAAAATAAATCCCAACCAACTACAATTCTCCTAGACCTTAGCCAGATACCCTGAAAATGATAGTTCACAACTGGTGAACATATCTCACATTGTACAATGAATCGGAAGTCCAAAATTTGGATATATTAGATTTCAACAACCATGATCAACATATTTGAACCACACAAACACAGGAGTGAATCCCAAAGAAAACAATGAACACCTGTAACCTTTCCTCATTATAATTTTC
>VDFB02049890.1:0-30583 GCA_007258455.2 Sequoia sempervirens
TTTGAGTTCAAATTTAACATATTGAAGAAGTTTAGCAAAGGCATACATTGCCGTACCATAGGCTGGTCTACCTTTCTTCCACCAGTCAGTCACAAAAGCATTCAAAGAAGGGTCTCGCAACCACATAAGTTGGAACCTAAAAGAGGGCACACGAGGCACACGAGTTGACTCAATAGCAAGCTTAATAGGCCAATGGTCAGATCCTCTCCAGTCCAAGATCTCAGAGCAAGATGACCACATCCCTCCAACCCAGTAACAGGAAACCAGAAATCGATCTAATCTTTCAACAATGCAGAAATCACCAACCCGACGATTGTTCCAGGTGAACTGACCATTGCAGGGTTTGATATCAACAAGATTCAAGGTATTGATATTGTCACGGAGCAGCAGTGCAGAGGGCTCCAACCTTCCGGTACCACCACGCTTCTCAACCAACTCACAAATAGCATTGAAATCTCCACCCAAAATCCATGGGTGAAAAGGCATCATGCTACGGATAAGCCTGATATGGGACCACAGACCTTGTTTACCCTGAAAATCAGTAGGTGCATATATATTAGAAAAAAGAATGACTTCCCCTGTCTCAAAACAAGTAGCCATCATAGACATAGAGGATTTAGAGGAAATCCACCAAAGAGGACAGATTCTTTGAGGATTCCATAAACATGCCAAACCCCCAGAAGCTCCATGAGCTCCAATACACTGGCACTCCCCGCTCCTCCACAACTTAGGTGCCAAGCCTTGCATATTCTCGACAAATAACTTAGTCTCTTGCAAAAATAAGACATCAGGACCTTTCCTTCTAACTAAACCTTGAACCGCTTTTTGTCTAGGGCCGCTGTTCAAGCCCCGAACATTCCATGACAGAACAATCATTTCAAAGGGCTTGAAAAATGAGAATCTAGAGTCTTTACCGACCCTGACTCCACCAAATTCTCGCCTGCCAGTTTAATCTTTTCCACATCCTTTTTTCTGCCTGGTTTAGCAAATTTCTCTACCCCACCCTTCTTAATATCCTTCTGCAAAATGCCTAATTTGAGAGGAGGCTTAACCTTCTTAGCCAGGTCTGAACTAGTGGGCTGCCTAGGAAGAGAAGAATCCTCACCAACTAAAGTAACAGCGGCTGAGGGTTCAAGCACTTCTGACACCACCAACTGCTGACTAGCTTCCTTGAGCAGACAATCCTCCCTTTGTGAATCCAAAGAAGAATCAAGAACAAAATCCTCCTGAGCTGAGCCCACAAGCCCTTGATCTAAGTTGATCAAACCTGGGTTTACCTCCTGTTGGCCGAGCTCATCCAAAACCTCAAATCTGTTAAAGGTACCTTCATCCTGCCTTTCTTTAAAAGGTCGCTTTTGACCCCTATTTCGATTTCGAGCCGTGACCGGAGTAAAACCATCCGACGCACCTACCTCATTAGGAGAACTGCTCTTCCCCTTATCTGATTCTGGAAGATTGCTAGCAGGTTGTGAAGGCTGCGACTGCATAGGCTTATACCTTGGACATTTCCGCTGCAAATGACCATATTCTCGACAGAGCCGACAACGAAAAGGGAGAGTTTCATAGTCTAAATGTTGCACCCAAGAGTAAGTGCCCGCACTCATATCTATTGCATCGGGTAAAGGCCTACTAAGATCAATCTCAACACAAATACGTGCAAAAGTCATTACCTTTTTACCCAAAGTTTGCGATGAAGTCCCAACTGGTTTTCCCAGCACCGAGGCCAAAAGGTGCAGCACATCCTCTCGACAGCATTCCACCGGAAACCTCGGTAGACGAACCCACACTGGGACACGATTAGGAAGCTCCTCGGCAGGGTTAAAACCTGCATGCCATGGCTTGATAAACAACCCTACCTTATTATGAAAATAAGGGCCTCCCTCAAATACCCTATTGCTATCAGCAATGCAATTAAAAGTAACCATGAAATAATTGTTCGCCAACAACATTATCTCCATTTCCCCCTCTGGCTCCCATGTCCTTCGGGCCCAAACCTCCAAAAATTGCAAAGAAACCCTCATCCCCAAAAACTTGCAATATAATGAGTGATTTGAGTAATACTCAACATCTTCAGCAATCATTTCAGACGGAACAACCAGTTTCGGCCTCTCCTTGCACCGCTCGAGACAGCCATTAATCTTCGTTATTCGCACACCATTAGACAACCCAGTATCAGCAATCCCAGTATTCAGATCAAACAAGTTGTTATCAAAAGTCTTCATCCCTTGACTTGAGAACTTCGAGCCCAATGCTGCCCGAAAGTCCAAATTAGGGCATCCCTCAGACGTCTCACCCTTCGAGTATGCCATCATCCTCTGGAACATTAAACACAAACCTTGCACGACAATGGGTGGGGGATTCCTCCCCACGCCCTTCCTCCCTGCTCCACACCAGCACCCGCACCACAAGCCCTTCCCACCCACACACTAGGAAGAGAAGAAAAAGAAAAACACAACAGTGAAACGCAGATCGCTCTCTTACCCCCACGCACCACCAAACAACCCTGCCCTCACACCGTTTACCACCTCCCCACACCTGGGCCGCAGCAAAATCAACCTCCCACACGGGCGTCCAAAGCCAGATGCTAAGGAAACCCTGCTAGGAAGAAAAAATGAGCCTGAAGCACGCCTCTCGCCTCAGGTCACAGCGCCGCCCAACAAAGAACCCAACCCCCTGCCACGCACAAAATATCCCCTCCCAGCCAACGCAGACACAACACAGAACCACCACGAGCTAGGGCGCGGATGCCCTAGCTTCGGCTCCGAAACCAGTCTCGAGGCCATCCTCTCCAGCCACCCAAATCCTTTATTCAAATGTCCAAACTAATATTTTCCTCTTTCAACATAACTTTAGGCATTCTACTATAAGTGGGATAGACCTTGATGCGTATACTTTTCCTAAGAAATGAAAACCTTGTAAGTCTTCAAAATGCTTATAGTTTAGCAATATGTATTGATAAAAATCTAAGGGCTTCAAGGATTAAAGATTTTTAATGTAAAGGTGCTTGTGATGTTGAAACTTTATCCGTAGACATTTCATTCATTAGAGTGATTGCAAATGTTTGTAGTATTAAATGTAACTATCAATATTTTTTGTCTCATTAATCTAGTGTCCAACACTCTACTAGCCTAATGGAAGATGTGGTACAGTTCAAACTTTTATGGAGGAATTCATTATTGAAATTGATTTTAGATTTATTATTTAATATGTTAACAATTTGAATGAAGTAATGATTATTTCATTCTAGTTCAATCTTAAAGCTGATTTGTCTATAAAAGTGACTTGGTTTACAGACGTGATTGATTGTAAACCCAAAACAATCTTCACATGAATAAATGTAAATTCCTAATCATTGGTCTTACCCACTTAATTTAAAGTGGGCTATATTCCCTAAATTTAAGTTACAATTACATTCTATAAAAAGTTTATAAAAATCAATTTAAAATACCGACACATCATAAGAAGAATTCATTCCCCTTTTAAATGTTGAAAAAGCAATTTCCAACCGAAAAAAGGTGTCACAAATTTCCGTCAAAGACAAAAGTGAAACATCACCAAAGCCCCCATATCCGTAATTTCTAACCCCAGAACATAGCAACATTAATTAGTTAAGGACGATGCTGGATTTTCTATTTTCGTTTGTTTATGGATTTAATTATCATATCCCATGATTCATGCAATCTTTATAGATAGTTCTTAAATTGGCGTATTTGTCCTAACAACGCTGGTCGGTCGAACCAAGGGGTTTTTCTCAATCCGATCGAAGATTGTTTGTCTCTCATATACAAAATTATCGAGAATTTTTTGTCATTTTTTTTGGCTTCTTCAAACAAAAGTTGAATTATTATTTTGGCTTTTCTGAACTTACAGTATCTGGTTTCATTGGTGAAAACATCCCCTTTAGATTTTCTTAAATAGATAATTGTCAATTTTAGTAGTTTGTCAGTGGGGTCACATACGCTGTCGTTCATCTCTTCCTTTCGCAGTAGTGTTTTACAAAAGTTTCATTTATCCACAAAACTGCCACCCAAATTCTTCCTCCTTTCTATCACCTTCAGCCCGACCATATCGATATGAAAATGAGCCATCGAAAGAAGGAAATATTGGCAACAGAAAAGCTTCAGGAGTGGATGAATGCGCTCTCTAATGTGGATCACATCATTAATAACAAAGAGTGAGTGTACATACTGTTTCAAGTACTGATCGTTTCATTAGTAATCTTCACATGCATTTCCTTATTTCATATGTTTCTGGTGTAATTGCCATGTTCAGCTACGTTTATTTTGTTTAGATTTTCTGTTCTTCTGTATATTTTACTTGCAAAAGGAGGCTACTGAAGAGTATTGTTAATTGTGTTGGAGAGTAATTAAATATGCCGCTAGTTGTGGTTGCCAAATATCCAAAGTTATTCAAAGACTCCGAAGTGGGAACAATTCAATCTGCTGAAAGTAGTTTTGGTAAGAGGACTCTTGCTAAACAATTATATAAGAGTATATTATGGAAAGGTCTAGTTATCTGTTAGAATGAGAAGACGAAAACAAGCAGAAAAAACTGTTGGATATTGTGGGCCAACTGGATTCTTTACTGCCTAAGAAGGAAAGTCCTGGATATGGTAGTTTCGTTGTGTATTATCTATCATTGTGGTTGCCACATGAGAATTTGAAGACCCTAGATCACGGATCGATTTGATATTTGCTGGCTTTTTAATTTTTCTAAGTTGATCAAATTACTGATCATATCTCATGAATCGTCTTTCAGCGTACTATAATATATATCTGATATTCATAATTTTTTTTTTTTGGTTGATTAATGTTATATTTTAAATGATTTTTATTTTATTTAATAAAATATAGGAATTTATTGTTTATATTGTATTGCGTCTTTCATAGTTTAGGATAAAATTATTACGTTAATGAGAGACATCAAATACTTGATGTTTATCTGTTAATTAGAATAGTGGAAGTTGTATAGTGAGTATTATCCTCTTTTTTAATCATACAATTAGTACATAATAATGTGTATATCTATCATAAGATAGAATGACATAATGTTAATGATGAGCAATACATAATGTTGGTATGTAATTTGTTGGTGTATTTTATTTTAGATAATAGAACATTTGGTATTGTAAAGAATATAGACCATTATTACTATAATTGACTAAAAAAATCATCATTGTGTATGTTCAAAAAACTTTATATGTTTAGATGTGCCATAGAATGTTAATTAACCTAATATTGATTAAGATTATATTTTTTAGAAGAGGTGGCCATACACAAAAAAGTTGTCAAAATACAAGTTTTAACCATGCACGTCATAAGGGTTAATGTTTGAAAAGGCCACAATAGATATGGCTGATATAGAGAAGGCTTGTTTGGTATTAATCATTTTTCTCAATTTTCTTGAAAATATAAGAAACATTGTCATTTCATTTATTTCTAATGGAGAAGCATAGAAGTTGAATATCTAAATTATGATATTTATTTCAAAGTTAAATGTTAACATAAACATCTAATAAAAGTTTATTCTTTTTATGATTAGTTGTAATAAATTAATACGGTGCTACTAGAAAAATGTGAAATTTTATGTATTTATAAAAACAAAGCTCTTTCCATTTTGTGTCGTGTTTTAAGTATCTATTAATATGATGTTATGTTCACTTAACTAACTAAGAAAATTGTTAATATGATTTTCTATTGTACAAGATTAGATGCATGATTGACCTTATTTTGTAATTAATTGAAATTTATAATATAACATGATTTCAAATTTAAATTAAGTAATTAATAATGTCAAATATGCATCTAAAATTTTGAATGACAAGACAATTAGATTTATATATTTTCATATTATTATATGAAATACTTATTATTTGAATATTTTAATCAACATTTTCATATTAAATATTAGTATTAATAACAAGACACTGTAATTCTATAAGAGTAAATTGTAATAATAAATAAACATTAAACATTCAAATACATAAAAAATGTAAACACATATATTAGCCTTCTAATTATTATTTTTAAATAACCATTATTATTGATAAATATAAATATCTTATACATTTGACTCACTTCTTTGTTATATAATAATAAAAAAATTATTAAATTGATATATGAAGACTAAATTACATATCATTGAATAATTGATAAACACAAATATTTATAATTTTATAAAACAAATAATATTACTTAACTTAAATAGCATAGATATAGAATACTTGAGCATAAACCTTCGAATCACATATAGTTCTTAAACTTGCAAATTAAAGAAACAGCTTTTTTTCACTGAACTGTGAAAAGCAAGGTTCTTTCTATTGTTTGGATCGACCATACTGTCCTCTTTTGTACAACATTATTGAAAAAGTAATTTCGAATACTCAGACACAGCTGGTGAACAAACTATTTGCGTCGTAGATCAATCCGCATTCGTCCATAGGTTTGCTAAGCAATCCAAATCCACTGATGTTCACCAAGAGAGCACACTTATAAAACGTAGCTCAAAATGTGTGAACCCTCCTTTCGTTCTCCTTTCCTTTGTTTTCTTGCATTTCTTTTGGTGAAATATCAAGCCGCTGCATGGCATCTACTTGTGCCTCTACAACTGGGGATCAACCCAAGATTGAGCTAACAAATGCTTCTCAAGAATACGAGTTTTCTCCCTCTTGTTCTGGTGAACCCTCACCTCACCGCCTATGTTCGTCCATCTTTGACTGCTTCGCTTTCTTTTCTTCCCTCTTTGAGTTTAGTCCAGCAATTTCAGTGTCAGCTACGCCTATCACTAATGGTCAACCTACAAATGCTTTTGAAGAAGTTGCACCATTTCTATATACTTCTAAGACATCAACAATGCCAATAACAAAACTGCCATATGATGTATTCATTAATCATCGTGGCATTGATGCTAAAGAAACGCTCGCTATCCCTCTCTATAAGATTCTGATTGACATGGGATTCAGGGTTTTTCTTGATTCACAAGAGCTTGAATTGGGGGAGTTCTTGCCTAGAGCACTAGAAGAGGCGATGAGTAGTGCTAAGCTTCATATAGCTATCTTCTCCGAGAATTACGCGCAATCCCCGTGGTGTTTGGCAGAGCTTTCATTTATGCTCAAAACTGGCACCCAAATTATTCCTGTTTTCTATCATGTTCAGCCTGAGGATGTTCGACATGCTAAAGGAGTCTTTGCCGACGCATTTTCCGGACATGAAAAGAAGGGAAGATACACCACAGAAAAGATTCATGAGTGGAAGGATGCGCTCTATATTGTTTCATTTAATGTGGGTCAAACCATTGATAATAAGGAGTGAGTGAAAAATATTGTCCTGCACTTATCCTTTTCTTAACAATCTTCTGCTGCAACTTTTAATTTCATAGTTCTGGGAACATAAGTCATGTTAAGCTAAGTCTGTTTTATTTTGTTTCTCTGTTAGGTATTCTGGTGACAGCGAAACCGCTGAAAGTATTATTGTTGTTTAAGTAAGAGATGAAGGCCTGTCATAACAACTTCGTGACCGAGGTACTTTCGTATAGTTATATCGTGGTATTTTGTACTATTTTTTTGAATATAGGAAAACATGAAAATAAAAATATTGATGGCATTATTATAGGTTGATAGTACTATAATTTTATTGATAATGAATTGCATCTTCTTTGTATTAGAATTTCATTACTTATTTAGCATTTCAACCGATTTAGTTTGTTTTCAAATATAATAAAATTTATCAAATATATTATCATCTACTTATTTTTTTATAAATTAAGAAAATGTTTTATTTGATTTAAATATTAAAATAAAGAAAATTATTCATGGTTATCAAATATTTAATTAGTTTAGATTATTGTTAGTTGAAGTCATCTAAGTTTTAGTGATTTATTGTTTGTTTTTGAAAGTGGATTATATATTTATATTTAACACAAAGCTCAACAACTCCCTACAAACATAGAATCTAACATTACGCTTAAATACAATTTCTTAACAAAAAACTAGCTAATAATGAAACATCTAATATGCCTATTGGCACATCTACATCATATAATTGACTCATATTGAACATGTGGATAGATTATTTATTCATTAATTCTAACACTTCCCCTCAATGAATCATAAAATATCTTGGACTCCTAGAATAACATTACATTGTAGAAAATGTATATTTCATAGATGCTTAATAACTACATCAACCATATTGGAATTTGTGTTACAATATAAAAACTTTCTTTTATAATTGAATATTTTCCCATACAAAAGGATTTTAAGTGCCAATATGTTTTGATCTAGCATAACACACTAGATTGCCAATTTGATTGAACTTTCATAGTCACACTTTATTAGAGATGGTCCTTTTTTGTGTCTCATATATTCAAGAATATACCTTAGTGAACCGAAAAGAAAATGGGAAAAGGGGAAGTGGCCACTCCTATTCTCTTTTAGTCACTCAATGATGTCTTAGGAATCATAATTCGATTGACTATCAACCTTAAAGGTTAGTCAATTCTCAACAAGGAAGACCTAGGAGGGGGTTCTTTCAGCTTTAAGGGGTTCACCACCAAGCAATAGCTTGGAAAAAACACTTTAGTGTTCAACTCACAAAACCTAGTAAAGCAACCTAAATGATGAAATTATGCAACAGGAAGATAGGATGTGTGTACCTTGGAAGTTTGGAAATGTGAAGAGGATTTTGGAAATGCTAAAATGTTGTCAAAATATGCTATGGAGGACTAAGATGCCCTTACTTTTGTCTTATTCTCACTGTTATTTTTTGAAGTAGATGCAAAATCTTTAGATGTCGAAATTGGATCTAAAAGATTTTCTACAAAATTAATTTAGGAGGACTAAGACACCCTAGGTGGTGACTTAGTCCCATCTTTAATTCTTGGAATCTTTGAATGTGGTCCTGAGGCTCAGAGTCTGCACTTCCTTCTTCTCCGATTTTAGGTTATGAAACTTTCAAATTCGGCCTATAAGTGAGTTTTGTGAAGATGCCGACTTTACAATGCAACTTTGCAACTTTCTAACTTTGCACTTCAAATGATCTTCAAGTATTCAACCTAAATCTACAATCACAAACACACAAGAGAGGAAAATTTTGTTGATTGTTAGTAAATGGGGGTTGTCCTTGGTCAAACCCCTTGTTGGTAATTAAACATTGAAATGAAATAGAATAATGGAGGGAAATCATGAATGAACAACATGCAATCTTACAACTCACCAAACACTTGTTGTAAAATCTATAAACTTGTGTGAAATGGCTAGCTTGAATGTAGATCTTGAATAAAAGGAATGCTTGATAGATATGGACTTGAATTGCTTGGTTGAATCAAAACCCTACATCACAAATGTTAGCTCAAAAACACACATGATGCAAGAATATCCTTGATATGATGCTTAAATCTTGATAATGGCTCCAAATGCTTGATGAACTACTCTTGAATGAATACTTGAATTCTTGAAATGCTTGGAATTGTAAAATGAGTGAAAGAGCCTTGTATTTATACTTATCTATGCTTAATATTTCAAAATTACACCACAACAAGCCAAAATATGAAATCATTAATTAAAGGAGGCTAAATCTTGCTAGAATTTGAAATTAAATCTTGAAAATACCTCAAGGAGGACTAAGTGGCATCTTAGTCCCGAGGCATGAAACTTGGGGCACAAACTCCAAAAAGGGACCTTTTTAGGTGGTTTCAAAATCAAGTTTCCAAGACCTATGGAGGACAAATATTCCCTAGGTGGCATCCTATTCCTAGTCCAAAAGTTAGGGACACATAAACAAAATCATTAAATCATCATTAATCCTTTGATGTTTGTCGGGATTAGATAGAAAAAGATGTAGTTTATTAGGGTTGTGGATGAAAAATAGGACCAAATAAGACATAAATAAGGATAAATAAAGCAAGGAAGGCCCAAACACGTGTGAAAATGCAAGGCTATGAATTTTCCTACACTATGCTTAGCCAAATAGCTTCATAGGTAGTACTACATATTTATTTGTATTCAACTTCAATAGATGACAAGGAAACAATGGGTTGCTTCTTTTCAATCCAATACACAATGCCTAATCTTATACCAAGTGCATAGTAAGTGGTTTATTTTCTCTTATTTGGATCTTTGTCAAACTAAAATTTGAACAAATTCTCAACTAAACATTAAAATAGTTGGGATATTCAATAACACGTTTAGTTGTTCCCTCTAGGTATCATATAAATTTCATTATTTATTATTTTATTTTATAATTATGTTAATTGAGTAATCAATACTGATTCTTCGTGTGGTTGATTAGACTAGAAGTCCCACTAACTATCTACACAAAGCTCTATTTACTTCTTTTTTGTCCCATTGTTAATGGAAATCCTAACATTCCACATTAAAAGGAGTAGATATTAATTTCTAGTCTTGCATGTAAAACCTTTGGACCAATTTCTTTTCAAACATACTTTAAGTATCAAAACTCTTACTGTCCTCCCTCCATATTTAAATTCATAAAAAATTATACATTTACTCAAGATCATTCATTCTAATTCCTTCAATTGATCTCTTTTAAATTCATCAATCAAACCTATAACTCTTTTTGATATGATTAAATCATCCACATATAATAAAATCAAAGAAAATTTCCCATATTCATCTCTCTTCATGTATAAATTCAAATCACTATTACTTTTGTGTATCCTTATTGAAAGAAGATTATATTTGTTTTCACATACCATGACCTAGGTGCATGTTTAAAACCGCATGATTCTTTCTTTAATTTTCATCCTTTATGTTCTTCTTCATAATTTAAATGATATTTATATTGGAGAACACATATTTCTTATATTTAATCACAATTCAAAAATTCCAAGTCCACATCCATTTTATGTACATCCAAATTATACTTAGTAGCAAGTGCAATCATAAGTCCTATGGTGTTCATTTTAGCTAAAATCGCAAATATGTATTTACAACATATTCCTTACTTTTTGTGACTATCATTTATAACTTGTCTAGGATTAAATTTATGAGTTAAACCACAACCATGTACATCTTATAGAATTATTTTTTTATGGTAACTCAATTAGTCCTCAAGTACCATTTTCCATAGTCAAGTCATATTGTTCTTCAAAATTTAGAGGTTCATGCACCCTCATAACTCAAGCAATTAGAGAATATTATCTATATGTTATTAGTGAAAATATTTATCTCATTGATATTTCTAGTGCTTCATTAGTTGATTGGGTGTCTTTATTATGTCTTATTTTAACTTCAAATTGATTATCACTTTGTATGCAATTCCTATACTTTCAATATCTTCTTCAAGAATTTTCCATGAAATTGGGCTCTCTACCTATTGAGTATCATTTTCATATTCATGAAATATAACATCTCTACTCACAAATACTTTATCATTAAAATGATTAAATATTTTTTGAGCTTTTCAAACAACACAATAACTGATAAAAATATATTTATTTGAATTTGCATCTTGAAGTTTCCTCCTATTTTACTTTTTAATATGGGAGAATAAATTACATTCAAAAATCATCACACAAAAAATATTTGGTGTTTTACAAATTAAAGCCCCATAAGGTGTTTTATTTTCTTGAAATTTTTTTGGACTTGCATAAATTGTAGGTATATAATTGCACTAATTACATTATCCAGAAAATAAAGAGAAGTTTCTTTCAATAAGTGCACTTCTTACACACTAAACTACTAATCCATTGTTCCTCTCATCTATAACTATTTTTTTGAGGACTATGAAGAATCATATGTATAATTTTTTATGATTCCATTTTATTTTTAATATTCACAATACCTTTTAAGTGTATTTTTCCTTGATCTAGTCTAGGAATATATATCCATGATAATTCTAAATTATTTGCAGTATTCAAAACCTTTACTTATATTTGTTAAAAGTATGCCCATATGTATCTAGCCCTATCATCATTAAACATAAAAACAAATAGCTCACCAATGTGGATGTGCATAACACCACACATAAATTTGTATATATAAATTCAAGAACACCTATTTATTTTAATTGAAGGCATGGGAAATTCATTCATATGTTTCTTTCCTAATTTTCAAACCATAAAAATTAATATTTTTACTCTTTTAATAAGTAGAATAACTTAGACCATTTGAATTGTTTGTGGGGAAAGAATATTTCTATTATTCAAGTGATCATACCTTCATTGACACATGTAGACGCCATTGAGCTTGACAAATTTATATAATTAAATTTAGCTTGTATAAGCCCCTTATTTTGATTCATTTTTCTATCACTTTGTAGTTATCCTACATGACAACATGTATTCACAAATTAAACTTTTAAACCTTGATCTATAATTAATGTAATAAGTGTTAGGTTCTTCTTAATTTTTGGAACATACATCACATTTATAGTTAGTGTTACATGTCTATTAGGTAATGTAACACTTACATCACCACAACCTTTTATATCATAAGAACTATCATCACATAGATAGATCTTACTACAATCACTTTACTCATGGATAAGTTCCACCCAATCTCTATCACATGGCATGCATATAAACACCCTTATATGTCTTAAAAATTCATTATAGTCATCTATTTGAGTAAAAAAGGTAGCATTAGAAATAAATAACTCAATATTAGTTAGGTCATTATTTATCTTATTGTTGTCATTAACAAACTTACCTTAATTTTTAAATATTTTTTGGACTCATTTTTTTTCAACTTTAATATACATAGTGTCCAAATCGACAACAGTAATTACAATTTCTATTTATCTTCACATTGAAATTTAACTCTAATGATATCCCATGTTTAGACCTTTTCTCATCATGTTTACCCCCTTTGTACTTTTCCAATTGTTCCCATTTGAATGGATTCTTGGCATTCACCATCTATGCTTAATTGAAAATCTAAAGCCTATGGTTCATATCCTTTCTACTTTTCCCTTTTAAACTATGGGTACCTACAAATCTACACACATTCTAAACTCCATAACATGGGTTAGTTCATTCAAACCTACAAATTCTCCTATGAAATAATACACCATACTTCATAAACAAAATGACAAAATAAACTAATTGAAAATATCAAAGAAGCACAATGCATACCTATTCCCTAGTGGACTCATGTCACTTTGTTGTGAAAAGTGACCCTTTCCCAACCCTTAACAAGCAAATGATGAAAACGCAATGATGGGAAAAATTAGCTCTCAATGTGAAGAGAGCAACTTTGCATGAGATTGTGGATGCTAAAATGAGGAATGAGACCTCCTATTTATAGAATGATAGGATGGAGAAATATGAAAAATGGGTGAATGTGGTACAAATATTCAACCAATAGGCAGGAGCCACTTGTCCAAATGTGAGTGGATGGATGATGTGCAAGTTTTGGTCAATGTGCTAATAAATAACATTAGGTAGCCTTTTCAAATTTCAAATTTGGCGGTTGGAGGGAGAAAAAGGGGCTTAAATTCCAAGTGGAGGACATGTAAGAGGATAATTAATACTATGTTGGAAGGGACAAGTCAATTTGGATTTGAATTCAAACTTGAGGGAATATTCCATTTTTATGCCATGTTGATGGAAATAGAGATTTAATAAATTAATTAAAATCCTTTATTTGTGCAAGTGGTAAAGGCTATAGGATGGGACTTGCATTAAGATTAGATTTAATCTTGATTTAGTTAACTTAAGTGAGGATTAGGTGATTTGACATTTTTTCCTTAGATTTATGGATTAAACTAAATCAAAAAGGAGATGGAAAATGATAAAGATTTAGTTAAATAAATATTTTGATTTATTTAGCTAGGGGGAATAATGATAGTGTTTATTTAATTTACATGGAAGACCTTAGAGATAAATCAAATAAACTTGATTTATTTAATGAATGGACTTGATTAAACGCAATATGCTAATTTTGCATGTATAAATAAACATACATATTAAGTTATGAAAGGAAGGTGCATGTTCGATTGTTGTCAAACTAGTAATAAATAGTTGATATTTAGTCATTGTGCCTTTCAAAATAACAATAAATAGATCACTACTTAAAACTTGTTAACCAATATCCTGAAATTTATCTTTTAATTATTTAACTTTAAAAAAAAAATCATTGATACTTTTATTTTATTGCAATTGTTTGAAAGTAATTTTATCTATAAATCTTTAATATACATATACAAGAAAATATTTTCTTTCTATTCCTTTTTTTCTCAATCTTGAATGGTAGAATGAGGTGTAACTAGTTTAGCCTCATTACCGTCTATAGTAGACCATATGTTATACCCTTTCATGAAAGTTTACATCTTAAATTTTAAATTAAAATAATTTGTACCATCTAAATTGCTTGATTCAATTAGATATAAGTCGACAAGATTTTCCATTTTGATGAAATTAAGCGATAGTAGATGGTGTTAGAAATTAATCACTATGGTACTAAATACATTGAAGAACTATTTACCAAACTGAAAAATACGATTGTAACTTACAATGCTTCTTATCGTTGACTCTCCTTGGGTGCATAGTCCATCCTCATCAAGGAGAATAGGTCTGTGCAATATTTTTTTCTTTGTTTACTTCATTCTTGAATCTCAACTAGGTGCTCCTGAGTCCACCATTTGATTCTCCAGCGGGCCATAGATTTGGCTAAATCCTTCAATCAACTTATAAGGACCTTGGCACATGTATTGGATGTGGAGCACGGAGAAATATTTTTTAATAATCCAAGATAAAAGAGAGAATTAGAAGGATTGTAGGAACATTAGAAAACACTCTGATACCAAATTGAAACCAAATAAGTGGTACAGAACCACTTTTTATCGATCAAATTAAATTAGAAATTTAAAACTGGAAAGTAGCTCAACAACTGCTCAATTATCTCCTCTAAATATGAAATGACACATAATTGGAATTGGTTGATGATAAATTAATTAACAATGATACATCTTCAACATCTATTGGCAAGGATTAGAGAATAATGGATTTCTCTTGCATTTCCCGCTTCTCTTCCTGTGTGAGTCTGATTTCAAATTCGCATCCTAGCATTACCTGTTCATTTCCTATTGAGGATGATCAACTACCTGCTGATGTTGTTTATGTTGTGCCTTGCTCCTTTGTTGGTGGGTTGGTGGATGATTTGACTCCAACCAATGCTCCTCTGCCTACCATTGATGTTGGTTCAGGTATTTTTGTTTCTGTTCTAGGTGCTACATCACCTCGTGTGCCCTTTGCGTTTGACTTGTAGGTTACTATGGATGGGTTCCCTTGCGTCATGTTGATCTCGACACCTCTTTCTCGGCACCCCTATAGCCACTCATCTCCTACCTCCTACCATGGGGTTTTGGTGGGCTAATGGGTTACCTCTTCTCTAAAATCCTTTCCCAATGTGGTATGTGGGCTCTCTCTTCCCACTTGTTGTGCAAGGATAGAGCTCCTTTCTCTCACTAGTCTTCAAGGATTTCCACTTTCAAGCCTGCTCCTTCCCCTTCTGTGTGGTTTTGGGTGAGGTTTTCGAGAATGAACATTATTTTTCAAAAAAATGGTCTTATTCGCAAGTTTGATAGAATCGGGCCTCATCTAATAGATTTAAACCTCTACATCTCTAAACATTGGCATCCCATTACGGAGGGAAATATTGAGATCTACCCCATTGCACGGGTTTAGTTTGTGGTTGTTTCTTCTTCAAATGTTGATCATGTTCCAGTTTGAAATTCTCGCTCTTTGTTTTGGGGATAGTGTACCCTTCTCCTCAAGCTCTGGGTGGCCTCCTTCAATCTTCCCACTTGGTCCTTTTAGCTGCTTTCTATTTGGATCATCTCCTGAATCTCTTGCTTCATTTTTGGTGCAACTCCTATTATGTGGGCACTGGGATTCTTTGGGCCATTTTGTTATAGCGGATATTGTTATCAACATGTTCTCTCCTACTATTTATGTTTGTATCCTTGTGGAGGTGGACTTGTCGTAATCTCTCCTAGTTGAGGTTGTTTTATAGGTTGGAGAATTCTCTTGGATCGAACTGTTGGATTATGAAGGCATCCCTTTCTAGTGTCAATGGTAGTTTTCTATTGGTCACTTGGCTTCTGCTTGTCCTCGCTTGAAGGTTTCTCATTCCTCCTCTTGGTGGAAAGATGCTAACTGTGATCTTATGAATATATGGAATTAATAGAGTGACACTAATTTGAAGGCCTAAACTCCTATTGCTTGAGAACCTTTTCTTTGTGATCTATTGGCCTTGGCTCGTCTTGCTATTATTACACCGTTGGTTTATGATCCACCTATTACCTTGGTTTTTTCTTATTTTTGGGTCACTTCTTGGGGAAGTTGTGTGTGGCCCCTACCACCTATTTGATTCCTCATCTCCAACCCTATTCTCTAGTTTGTCTCCCCTCTTGTGACTATCCTTCCTTAGGGGCTAAGGTTATTGTCTCTTCTCCCTCCTCTCTTATATCTAGAGGTAAGGATTCCAAATTTTCTTGGATAGTTGTTCAATATAGAAAGAAAGGTCCTCCAAAATATATCTCACATTCCCATGTTCAAATCAAGGGTGTCAACTTCTCTATGTTTGATGCTATTGATCAATTGACTTGTTTATCAGGTATTCTTTGTCAATGAATTTTCCTTTATTGTATTCTTCTATGTTGTTTGAGTGTTGTCATTGATGTCTTCTAGTCTAGTTTTTCTGAGCTTAGGGAGATAAGTCTTAGGAACCTGGTTTCTAGCTTACTATGATAAAAGACATCTATTGAAATATCTACAACATATATGAAAATTTTGTGGAAAAGGTGTATGAGCTCTGCTAGGGTTTTTTTGGTTTCTACAGTCATCCTTGGTCCCTCTTGCATCATACTACACATTCTACGTAGGAAAACCCTGTTTTCTTATGTGTACAACTGCATTTACTATAGTTTTTGTGTTTTAATATGCCTTCAACCAACTCTAACCTAGTAGTGCACGCTGGTGTTAGGGATTCGTCGAATCTGCTCAATGGCTCCTCCTTGAAACAAACATCCCCATAAATTTGTTCCAAAATTATTTCATGAGGTAAGAACTTTGATTCCCTAGCTACTGTAATTTTGCAATTACCAGATTTTGATTATGCTTTCCAATGGCTTGAGCGACACAACTTTGTGGGTTATTTTGTTGGGAGGACTCCCCTCGAAAGTGTGCTTAAAGAATGGGTCAACAAAGCTTGGGTCCCTCATGGGGTCCACCTTGATATGGTCCAAAATTTGACCAAGGGTTTTTTTTTATTCTTCTTTGGAGAAGTCAATCATGTCTAAGCTATCTTAGCCCAAGATCTTTGGTATGTTAAGTCATCCTTGCTGGTTTTGTAGGTATGGACCCAAAATTTTGCTGTCTTAAATGACACTAAGTTGTAAGTCTCGATTTGGATTGAATTCCCTAGTTTTCCTTTGCCTTGCATACCTTTTTGAACCATATTGTATCCTACTAGGGAGGTCATTTGTGTTGAGCTCAATAGGTTTTCTCAGGCCTGGCCTCAAAAATGGATCTGTGTGGAAATAGACCTCTCCAAGGATTTGAAAGAACCCATTGATATTCAAATTGGATCTCTCCGGCATACCCAGAAAATCACTTATTTTAATCTACCTAACATGTGTTATAGGTGTTAGTCAGTAGACCACAAGATTAAGGACTTCCCTTTGGCAAAGCCTCGTACACCTTCTCCATCACGAGATACTAAAAATACTCATTAGGTGGAGCCTTCTACTACCAAACTAGAGGCAAAATGGACCATGGTTAAAAATTGAAAATATAAGTCAACTAGTTCTAGGTCAGGCTTTAAGGGCTCTGAACCATCACAGGTCATTTCAAACCCTTCAAGGAAGGAGACAAATGCTCTTGTTGTAGCTAACAATGTGTCTGTGCAGCCCAAGGCAAAGACAACACCTCAACTTACTATCATTATGATTGCTTAGCTGAGCATTTCTCCTCTCGTGTCAAGAGATCAAGGTAGTCTCGTAGTCTATCTCCACTACATGAAGAGGGTGAATATGTGTAAGAAAAGTGGAGATTTTCCTCTCCTTCTATTTAGATTGGGTCAATCTAGCCATAGTTTCTAAAAAATAGTTTATCTTCCTTGAATGAACAGGAACTAGACTTCGACAATATGGAGGAGTTTCATTCATGAATTTCCTCTCATGGAACGTTTGAGGTCTGACATACCTCTCTAGAAAGTACTCTTTTAGGGATACTTTGTGAAAATATTTTGGCATTGAAGTGCTGTATCTCTAAGAGGTTAAAATTTATATCTTTGTCCATGCTTCTGCTTGACACTCTATTTGGCCAACCAACAAAATATTTTGCACTCTGCATGAGGCTAGGCATGGTGGAGTTGTCACCCTTTTGTCCCCATGGTGGCATACTTGTGTGGTCAACCATGGGTTTGATGCCACTCATCGGCTCGTTTAGATTCTCCTTAACATTGATAATCATTCCTTCAGGATTATTAATGTTTATGCTTCTAATGATTCCATGGAGCACACTTCTCTTTGGTGCTAGATCGTTGATTCATTGATAGTTGCTACTTGGTTATTATGTGGGGATT
Source organism: Sequoia sempervirens (assembly GCA_007258455.2). Lineage (NCBI taxonomy): Eukaryota > Viridiplantae > Streptophyta > Pinopsida > Cupressales > Cupressaceae > Sequoia > Sequoia sempervirens. The sequence goes on from VDFB02049890.1 coordinate 18,548, forward strand.
TCAATATGGTTGAGATGGCATATGACAAGAATGACACCCTACCATTCAGATGGACAACTGGTGAGAGGGAGGCATGGTTTTATATGTGCAATAAATTGGGGTTTTTTTATCCCAATATTGGTCACTACCATTCTCATTCTCTTTGGCCCACATTCATAGAGTGTGGAATTTAGAGTGTAGACCAACTCATCATATAGGTTGGATTACTTGGTGGAATGATTCTATCACATGTACAACTAGATTTTCATGCATTTATGGGCTGCTAGCTGGCTATCTTTCAGTAGCAGTCTTATGAGGCTACCAACGTTGACCTACAGTCAGCTACTAAAGCTTTGGTGGCCAAACCCTTTTCTCCATCATTGCAAGTTAGGGTGGTAGAATTAAGATACAAAAAAAAAATTGCATACAATTATGTTGCTAGAGCTACATAGATCAAAGCCTAGATACATTGGCTAAAAGTTGGTGATTGTGCCTCTAAATTTTTTTTTGGCATTGCATGCGAGGTACTCATCCCTGGGCATTAAAAAAATTAAATATGGTATTTAGGTGCTCTTTGAGCTCCCTAACATTCTGTAGGCCTTTGTACGTCATTATCAGTAGGTTTTCATTGTACATGAACCTACACCTATGCACTAGCAAGCCCTTCAAGATTGTCTTGTTGTCATGCCAAATAGGCTTTCCCTAGCTCAAAAAAACTTTTGTGATCAATTGTTAACAATTGATGATCTCAAGGAAGTTGTTCATTCCATGACTGATGACAAAAGCCCAAGGATCAATGGCTTCCCTTGTCAGTTCTATAAAGCCCTTTGGGATTGTGTTGGGCAAGATCTGCATCATGTTTACTTAGAGGCTTTTCATGCTAATTCTCTAGGTAACTTAATAAACAAAGGCAATATCAAATTCATACCTAAATTTGGAGATCTAGAGGGCATTTGCAACTAGAGGACTATCATGCTTCTCAAAGTTTCTTACTAAATTATTACCAAGGCTTTGGAGCTAAAGATTCACCATTTGTTGCCTTAGATTGTGCATCTAGATTAGATAGGATTCATCAAATTTAGGTTCATTCTAGATAATACCATTGCTATTTGGAAAGGAATTGAATGGGCTCAACATTCAAACCAGAAAGCCATCTTTCTTAAAATTGATTTTTCCAAAGGCTATGACCGCATTGAATGGCCTTTTATTCTTGCTATGTTACAAGCCATGGGATTTAGGCCTAATTTTATTCAGGTTGTCTGTATGCTTTTTGTGGATGCCTCTACTTCTATTACCATCAATGGTCATCAATGTTCTACCTTTGGACTCTTTCATTCCATTCAGAAAGGATTCCCTCTTGCCCCTTCTCTGTATGTGCTTGCGGTTGAACAATTTGGCTACCTTTTGGCCCATGTGGTTTCCCAATAGCATGTCAAGGGTATTTCTCTTCCTAACTCTTAGACTCAATTGGTTGATGTCCATTATGTAGATGATTATTTCCTTACCCTTTTGGAGGAAGAAGAAAATATTAAAGTGGCCCTAGATTGCCTTAATACTTTTTGTCTTGCTTCTAGTTCTACTATCCAATGGCACAAAACTTTGTGCTATAGACAATTTTTTTTGCCTACTCCTCCTTGGTTTCAGTAGGATAGTTGGAAGTGGATTGGGCTAGTAGATTTTTTTTGGTCCCTAGGCATTCCCTTTGCTTTTTGTAGACACACAAAATATGCATATAGGTCAATCCAAACGTTTAATCAAATAATACCATTTCATCTCTCATAAATCATTCAACATTTATCTTGCATCATCCATTTAATTAAATAATTCAGGACTTCATTTAATTGAAATCCAATTCATATTTCTCCTTTTTTGATTTAAATAAATCAAATATCTAAGTCAAAGAGGTCAAACTCATCCTAATCATCATCCTAGCTAATTAATCCTAATTAAATACTAATCCTAACCAATTGCATTCTCTAGATTTAGCCACTTGCACCAATAAATCAATTTATTGATTTATTAAATCATCATTTTCACTCAACATGGCATTTATGGGGAATATTCCCTCATGTTTGACAAGTTGATTTGTCCCTCCAACATTGCATTTTTTTAATCATTTTCTTGTCCCCCACTCATCTTGCCTCTCAAATTCAAATTTGAAACTCCCTCTCTTGGGCACACTTCCCAAATCTTGCACATGCATCAACCACTCACCACTTGACAAGTGGCCTTCTTTCATTGGTCCAATCTTAGTCCCACATCCTCCATGTTTGGCATTCTTTCAACTTGATAATCTATAAATGAGAAGCTTCATCTTCAAGCAAATCCTCCACAATCTTTGGCAAAGTCACTCTCCTTGAGAACTCATTTTGTTCATCACTATCATTAGCTTATCTAAAGGGGTTGGGAAAGGGCTATTTTCCATATCAAAATAGCACCAATCCCCCTATAAGATCAAGTGTTTGCTTTGTTTAAGAATGAGGAATAGTTATTTTTTATTGTATTTGCTCAAGTATTTCATCTTTTTCCTTGTTTTCTAACAATGCAGATGGATTTAATGGGGAACTCATGTTTTAATCTTGCATTTTGATCTATTAGTGTGATTGTTTGTTTCTTCCATGCAAGTTTGAAATAGGGTTCACCTAGTATGTGAACCCTATTTCAAACTTGCATGGAAGAAACAAACAATCACACTAATAGATCAAAATGTAAGATTAAAACACGAGTCCCCATAAAATCCATCTGCATTGTTAGAAAACAAGGAAAAAGATGAAATACTTGAGCAAATACAATAAAAAATAACTATTCCTCATTCTTAAACAAGCAAACACTTGATCTTATAGGGGGATTGGTGCTATTTTGATATGGAAAATAGCCCTTTCCCAACCCCTTTAGATAAGCTAATGATAGTGATGAACAAAATTAGTTCTCAAGGAGAGTGACTTTGCCAAAGATTGTGGAGGATTTTCTTGAAGATGAAGCTTCTCAATATATTATCAAACATTGTGGGACTAAGATTGGACCAATGAAAGAAGGTCACTTGTCAAGTGGTGAGTGGTTGATGCATGTGCAAGATTTGGGAAGTGTGCCCAAGAGAGGGAGTTTCAAATTTGAATTTGAGAGGCAAGATGAGTGGGGGACAAGAAAATGATTAAAAAAATGCAATGTTGGAGGGACAAATCAACTTGTCAAACATGAGGGAATATTCCCTATAAATGCCATGTTGAGTGAAAATGATGATTTAATAAATCAATAAATTGATTTAGTTGTGCAAGTGGCTAAATCTAGACGTCAGGATTAATTAGCTAGGATGATGAATAGGATGAGTTTGACCTCTTTGACTTAGATATTTGATTTATTTAAATTAAAAAAGGAGAAATATGAATTGGATTTCAAGTAAATGAAGTCTTGATTTATTTAATTAAACATTTGGATTGACCTGTATGCATATTTTGCGTGTCTATAGTATTGATGGCAGATTTTGACCTATGTTGATTTGATCATTGGATGAAGTAGACATAGCTTCAGTGATGGATTGATCTTGAAACTTGTTCTCAATAGTTTTCATTATTTTTGTTTGTGCTTGTGTTTGTGGAGTAGCTTGAGAGGCTTGGGCAGCTTGAGAGGCTTGTTGCACTTGTCGAGCTTGTCGTGCTTGTTGTTTGGCTAGATATTGTTGGATCGCCTTTTGGTAGGCCTGGTGAGCTTTTAGCGCAATGTCATATTGTCTTGCTGCATTCGGTTTTGGTGGTAGTGGTGGAAGATTCAGAATTGTGTTGGATGGAGTGACAAGTGTTTGAGATACACTCAGAGTGATCATGGTAGTGAGGGGTTGAGATGTGATGGGCGTGATAGTGGTGGTTGGAATGATCGAAGTTATGGGGATGGTTGGAATGGTCGAGGTGATAGGTCCTTGGGAGACCATGTTTTTATTTGTTGGGATCAATGTTGTTGCTTGATTGAATATGATCTGTTGGTGTGATGTCAATGGTATATTCAAAGGATTTGACGTGATGGTTTGATTAGTGTTAAGTGGATTGATTTGGATGGAATGATTGGTGTTAGGTAAAGGGGGAAGCCCTAAACCAAGGAATGATATGGGTAATTGTGGTGGAGATTTCCCTTGGCACAATGACTCAACTATTTTGGTAAGTGTAGCAATTTGATCTCGCCAAATTTGTTCTTGATTTCTATCTTGACTCCCTTGAGATAGCTTATTTGGCTTTTGTTTAAGCAGATCTGTAGTGTGTACTTGTGTTTGATTTTGGACAATATTCTGATTTGTAATGACACTCAGATTTGGCATGATAGGTTGGAATTGACCATTTTTTATGTTGGGAATATTCATATGATTTGCAAATGTATCGATCCCAAATTTTGTCGGATTCATGTTTCAAAAACTTGTACTTGGTACCTTCTCATTCAGTTTGTAGGGATTTGGTGGGATGACATTCATTTCAAGGCTCATGCATTGATTGTTCGATTAATAGACTTGTAGGTTTGGACTTGGATTTACCATCGGGAAATGTGTCTCAATCTTTGATTTGAGCATATTCACACTTGTTGTGCCATTGAAATTTTTTGAAGGAAATGATCCCATGTATGGTTTGTATAGATGTGAGTGTTGATAATCGATCGGCATTGTAAGGCTTAGTTGACTTGGATTACTCATGATGTATGGATCAAGTTTGTATTCCATGTTCTCCTTGTGTTTTGATCTTGTTGTTGAAAGTGACCTCTAAGGTTCTTAGGACTAATGACGAGATGAAGGATGGAAAGGGAAAATGATGAGTGTTGAACGTTTAGGGACTTCGGATGAATGCTAGACTTAGGGTTTGATTTTGATTGTTTGATTTGGATAATAAACTTGTAAACCCTAAGATGTTCGATGTGATCTTAGGATATACTTGTTTCAAAGGATTGTTGATTTAATTAGAGGTATGAGAAAGGATGCATTCTCATATTCCTAACTAAACAAGGTGATTTTGATTTTGATGATGTGCTTAAGTCTAGAATGATGTTTCCAAAGATCTAAGGTTGTTTGGATGGATGAATTTTGATAAATGTTTGAGATGGATGAAGTGTTTGATTTGATCCTAAAAGACTTAGAGAGACTTTGTTTACTAGGCCAAGGTATTGAAGAACACACTTTTCTCTAAGAGCAATAAAAAAAAATCATATGACCAAAAGATATTAAGCACATGTGTGGGGTCCAATTTGTTATCTTTGCTTAATGTATACTTTTTACCACAAACACACTTCTTGATTAGGTTTCAAACTGAATGTCCAATGTGACAACGTCTTTTCATCCCACAAAGTGCTATGTGGAAGTTCCAAGAAATTAGGACAAGGGTTGCCTAATGTTGACCTTTGTAAGAGCAAATTAAGATGTAAACCCAATTACTTAGAAACCTCTAAGGACATAATCCCCAGGGTAAGCAATAGTTCTTGAGTTTTTTCAAAGGTATTTGCTCAAACTAAGGGGTTTGAAATCTTGATGATGATGTTGAATGTTGGTTTGCAAATGTTTTTGAATAACACACTGTGTTTTCAAACAATGTAACACCCTAGCTTAATTGGCATGTTTTTCTTAGTGGGCTTGCCTCATGCTCTTTGTAGTAGAAGAGATGAATTTACATGCAACCAAGGACAAAATATAAAGGCATGTTAAGAATGAAGTCTTAACCTCTATATTTCAACCAAGATCGGACATGGCAAGTAACTTCTTGGAATCTAAGTTCCAATGCACCACTTCGATAAACTCATTGGATGGACTAGATGGCAACTACAAACAAGGTTCTTAATGACACAACATCAGGGACATGGCACCTTACGAGCATCTAGCAAGCCACTAAAAGCTTTAATCAATCCTACTAGGGGCTCTTATACATTTTACAGTAGTAACCTATTCTAAAAGACACTGAATGGCTAAGGCCTACATACCATGAGGACTTGACAGTTTAGTCTTATCCATTTATATACTGGCCTGAATGAAAAACCGGTTGGAGTCACCTTCGAGTTCTCCTTGCAAATGTGTCTCTTAGGCAAGCCCCTTTAAAGGTAACGCAAAGTAATAAAATGCATTTTGAGTGTTTCTCTTGCACCCCAGGTCGCACAAAGCACAAGGGGAGAGGATACACACTCAAAATGCACCAAATACAAAAATCACTCAACTCAAACACTTGTTCATTTTAGCCTTCAAAGCAATGATGAATTCATTTTAAAGCACCAAACTTGAGTGTGAAATTTTCCTTGTTCAATTTTAGTCCAAAATTAGAAAGCTAGTAAGTTTGTAAGGTTCAATTTTAGCCTAACTTTGAAAGAAAATAATGATCTAGTTGACTTAGAACATAAAAAAAATCCAGGAATGGAGGCTCTAGGCTATGAGCATTAAAAAAATACATTTTTTTCAAATTCAATGCCCCCATTTCCAACTCAAATCTGCTTGGAATTCATTCACCTTGATAACAAGCACCTATAAAAAATAATAGTTATAACATTAGAAAATCAGATTTGAAGGAACTCCATAAAGATAGCAAGATAAACAAGCATGATCATATCAAGATAAACAAGCATGTCATTAATAGTTTCTAGTTCTATTTTTAGAAACTGAAAATGTGATCCATCTTTTCTTAAAATAAGTTTGACAACTTTCCACCTAAACTATCAATGTACATAAGCTTTTACATATATGTGACTAAAAATGAGATATGTCATTTACAAGCCTTAATGATAGCCATCATATGATTGTCACAATTGAGCCCTTTGTCCCACAAACCCAAGATCTATAATAACAAAATATCCATGTCTTCACACATCAAGTTTGTACGGTTTGAGCATTGCCACTCCATAAGGTAGATCCATACTATGATCCATGGTTTCTACGATTATTAAGAACAATACTTTCTATTCCCTCCAAATCATCCTATGTTGATTCTAAACAATCCTCTAGCAAGATAAAGGAGGTCATTTACTTCCACACCCATCAAAATGAAACAAATCAATATCAAAGAGTGACCCAAAGCTTATTTTACCTTTCCTCTTTAAAATGACAGGCATATGATTTAACTTTCCTTTAATTATATTGGATTAAGTTCAAACACAACTCACAAACAAATAGTACTATCAAGATGTGCTTCGCTATCAAAGAGATGTCAAAACCATAATGGGATAGTTAATGCGCCTTATGCTTGAACTGCACACCACCTAAAATCTGCATTCAAAGCAAAGAACAGTCAACATAAGCATTTAAAGTTCTTACCAGCTTAAGTTACACACCATGTGCAACTTTCTCATAATTCCATCATGATGTGAAAACAATCTATTGGATTAAATTAAAACACAACTAACAAACAACTAAAAATAGGTGCACAATACTGTCAAGATGTGCTTCCCTGTCAGAGAGACGTGAAAACAATAATGGGATAGTTAATTTATGCCTAAACCACATAAAATCTACTACACCAGTCGAATGCTACCAGTCCAATTAATAGCTTATATTAGTGATTTGAGGAAAGAATATGTGAAAATTCAAATCTCCTTGGATCACCATTTGCTGTGGAAAGCCGCCTTGGTCTAAGCCTCCACCGACCAATATTCTCGCTAGTGTTAACAAAGACAACATAACTTGTTTGCTGATGGTGGATGTTTCTTGTACTGAAAGGTTCTTTCTTAATGAAAGAACACAATTATTCAAACTCCTGACATGGAACAAAATTCACATTAAATGAAGCTTGAAAACATGACAAATACAACCACAAAATACACTCATTGTCCAGAATTCATAATATATGTCTTTATGGTATTTTCATGCATATTAATCCACATTGGGCAAGCTGAAATCCAGGTCAGAAATGCCTGCTAGGAACTATACTTCCTGGAGTACGGTATTCAGCTTGACAAGTGGATGCCCAATGATAAGACTGTTGGAGGTGGAGACGATGCTTTCAATAGATTTTTCAATGAGATGGGTGCTAGGAAACATGTTCCTCGGGCTGTATTTGTAGATCTAGAACCCACTGTTATAGATGAGGTGCGCACTGGAATGTACCTTGGTCAAGCTTTTTCTTTTCCTTCACACTTTCGTTGTCCTTTGTTATCTTTTGACACCTAATCTATCAATAGACATGACTGTCTGTAATCCTTGTGAAGCATCTGCAAGATTTCCAGCCAACATATACTCTTCATTATTGTAAGAAAGAGAGATATTTAATCAGTAATGACTACACCAGAGCCTCAGGATAAAGAAAAGGAGATTTGTTCAAAGAAATAACAATTTTGCCTTTAAAGTACACTGTGCTTGACCCAATTCAAGAAATATCAACATCACTTGACTCTATGGTCAAAGACATTCACAATCTCTCCACCGCAATTGTCGAAAACAATGATCAAAACCTCTCCATCGAGGAGCACATTAAGGATGTATCTACACAATCCGATGATCAACTCACCATACATCAAGAGCCACTTTTTAGTGATCTCTTTCAAGGAGTGTTAATAATATTTGATCCAATTGACATAATGCATGATCTGTTGACCTATGATCATGTTGAAATTGTCTCTACATCACCTAATGAGTTAGAGGAAAAATCTCAAGAATTTATTCCAAAGCATGATCAAAATCTTTCTCCAGTGAGTAATCCACTCTTTGAAAATGACCCATGTCAAGGAATTGATCCAAAGCATGGCGAAAGCAACTCTGAAATCAGTCAAGATCAAAAATTCATATCTCTGAGATACTACAATGATCTAATAGAAACTCTCTTATCTATGCAAGATGATCATATACATGTAGCACATACTCCACCATCTACCCATGAGATACTTTCTATGGATGGACACATAGATGATCTTCAGCTAGAACAAAATTTTATTACACAAAAGGAGGAGATTTTTAACTCCTATAGTCAAATTGAATTGTCAACAATGGTATCAGATATATCACAAATTTAGACTAAGGACATCAGGAATAAATATATTGAACATTATCCACTAAAGGAAGCAAGTCAGACAAAATAGTATAATCCAGAGATAGCAGAGCGGAAGATTGAAACAATGTAATCTATAGTGGTCATTTGTCAGAGCATGTTTACTGAACAAAACATCTCAAAGCAAGTAGAATCAAGGAATGAAGGTGCTACTACCACCATACTAGGGGCAACTTCGTCTCAAGCAAACATCAACATAGGGAGCACGAAGAATATTTATGGTGAAACCATTGCCAATACTACAATCAGCCATGCCATGAATCTTCATCCACCCATCACCCCATCCAGGAATTGGGACCAACGTCAAAAGAAAGAATTGAATCAAAGAACAAAGAATGCTATCAAAGCAAAAGAAGCAAAGCATAATGGACAAATAAAATACATATGGATACCAAAGAATACAAAGAAAGATCATCCCTATCAAACTCCATCAGTCAAAGAAACTATGGGGAAAAATAAAAAAGGGAAAAGTATCCATCAAAGATGTCCACAAAGGCAAAAGCAGGCTTTTCAAGCGACGTAAAAAGTATATCAAGCAGTTGGCCCTAATTCAATGCACACTTCCATATCCACCCATCATTGCTCGCCTTCCCAAGTTTGGAGAGTCAAAGGTTCCAAACTGTCAGCCAATCCATCTTTTATCCCAAAACACACTCCATCCATGCCTCCATGCATGATATCCAGTTCTTACACTGACCATGTATTGGCAATGACCCTTCATCATAAGGATTCTGAAGGTAATCTATCGTGATGTACGCATAGAGACAAAGTTGACTCCGATATTGACAAAGTATATCAAGAATCTCAATAGTTGTATTCAAGTGCACATATCTTAGCAAAAAAACTTCTTCAGGCAGGATATCGATGGTACATTATGAAAAAAGAATCTACATCAACACCACCAGGTGGGTCAACATGAATCTTTCAGAAAAAAACCAAAAAAAAAAGCAAAAAAGACAAAAATATGAAAATCCAAAAAAAAAAAAAAGGATTGAAAATAGTAAAGAGAAAAAAAATTGTCCTTTAGTGAAAACTACATGGGCGGTGCTTTGGGTAAGACAATGATGAAAACCTGGAAAATGGGCATCATGTGTGGAATCGAGCATCTACATGCGCCACTTCAGGTGAAAGCATCTCATCCCATCCGTAATAAAGCCAACATTCAATCCATCTTATCCATAATAAATCCATTTCATCCATGCACCATTTATCCAATCCATTTTCATCCATCTGCATCCATATTCCAAATTATCTTGATTTTGATGAAAATTTGGGGCACACTTTATACTAGCTTATGGTAAACATCTTGACATGGGTTGTTTTCACTAATCCTATCCTACTGCAACATTATCTAAGCCATGAAGCATTATCCACATGAGCATATTCTTTATCCAAACACCTTATCTTATCACAAGATAATCCTTGGCATCCTTTGCGTGCATACCAAATTGATCCATCCATAAACCTATCCAAGCATTCATCCATCGCATTCCATACATTGCTAGACATTGGGGGTAGATATTTACATCTTGCTTCAGGAATAAATCTTGATCTGTATCCTCCGACTTATGTGGTGATCTGAACATTGGAAAATGTGAAATCAAGTTGGTCCACCACTTGTGAGCAAAAATCCAAATCACTAACCCATGGCATATTTTGACAAGATGATGTTCCTTATTAAGTGTTATCTTTCATCGAACATCAATTCAAACAATCAATATCAGTCGCATCTAATGCATCCTTCAAATGTCACATCAAATCATTCAAACAACTTATGTTCCAAATCAAGCTTCATCAAACATGATTAATCAAAACATCATCATCAATCTATCATCACCTTGGGATATCCATCCCAATCCTTGTGTTGCTTAACACTATCCTTGCATTGTTGTGCATCCTTAACAATGTTATCACCATCAATCCTGATCAATCACTCCTTGAATTGTTGTGTATCCTCAACAATTTTATCATCATCATCAATCCATCGATCCGAATCAATCAACCTTAGCTTGGTTTTCAACAAAATCCAAACCGGACACATCCAAATTGTCCAAATCATGCAAAAAGTCCAAAAACATCCAAATCATGTGAAAAGTCCAAAAACATCCAAAACATCAAAATCCAAAAACATTCAAAAACATCAAAATCCAAAAAACATTTAAAAACATCAAAATCCAAAACACATCAGAAAATCAAAAAATCAAAAACATCGCAAAATCCAAAAACAACGTCAAAACATTTCAAAAATGTCAAAAACTTGTCAAATATTTGAAAAAATTCATCCATCTCATTTTCTCTTTCACCGCGTAATCAATAATCCATAATAAACTAATCATCACCTTCATCCTTTGGCAACACAAATACAAAGAAACAATCACAACAGCTGGCAAAAGCAAGCTTCAATCGTAAAATCAAAATTGAAACAACAAACCATTAAATGCAAAATCAAACTCTTGATCATTCACAAACATGTCAATTGACCTTGTATCAATAGCCTATCAATCAACTTATCAACCCATCATCATCCTATACAATGCATGTCCTAGGATATATCATTCTGACAATGGGCATCATTTTGGATATCACTTTGGATCTTATCCTATCAAAACAAATACCTCTGGCTAGAGATATGAAGAACATTGACTTGTTTGTGTACTTGATCTTTTCATTTGATTGTGCTCAGTTTGAGGACCTCTCGATGATATCCGAACGAAGGATTTAGAGAGATAGGAATGGGGCAATGATCATTATCTTTTATGCATTTGTGCTTGTTGGATGTTCTTGTAAAATAACTTGAGTGAATACTTGTTTTTGTTAGGTGGTTTTGTATGGTACGGGCAACTAATACTCCTATTTGCTTGTCAAGTCAAAGTCCATTGCACTAGGTACAATGCCATCTTGGTTCTTTATACTTTGATGCATCATACCTACGTGTGTTATCAAACATAAGGTAAGTAGCCCTTTTAAAATCTGAATCCTTGATAAGCAAATTGTCATCATCATTATCTATTATCATCATCATCTCTAATAAAGTCTCGTCAGATCATGGACGTGTTGGATCCTCTTGTCA
>VDFB02049892.1:0-107653 GCA_007258455.2 Sequoia sempervirens
CCTTCTACAATCTCATCCAAAAATTTCTCTTTTATCATATTTTATCAATGTGGTTCTACTATAACCAATTTCGGTTGAAAGTCTTGACATTTTCTTTTTCTTGCTATATCTTGATGTACAATAGATGTCAACATCACCCTTCTTGCAGTGGCCTTATCCACTAATCGAGATCCTTTCCCAATGGAATCTAAACCATTTTTAACATTTTGAACAATATCCTTTTGTAATCCCATGTGTTTCTTCTTATTTGATGTCGAATGTACACCCAACAATTATAATGACTCTTTGATCTCATCACAAAGAAATTGGCGTGGTATGATGGGTTTCAAAGTGTATCAAGATGATTGAAATGATGATTGATCATTCCATTTACAATTTAGTCATTATTATCTTTCTCTTATTATAAGAAATTTTGGTTCCAAGGTATAATATTTCCAATTTCTCCATATCCATTTCAAGTAAATGATCTAAATTTCTATGAAATTTGTTTCCCTCGCCTTCTGGTGGTTTATATGCTCATCCATACCCGATTAGAGGAGGAAGTGATCTGGAGCCTCTCAAAACATGCATTGTTTGAACTTGTTGCCTCCTCCCTATCTTCAAGGACCATGCATGCTTGAGCGGATTCATTTGATCCAATGTCTAGATTTGGCTCGACTTGAGCATGAAAACTTCCTGCTTGTTGAGCCCTTCCTACATGTCACAAAATATTTTGCAAACAAAAGTGAGAGATGCGATGTTATATAAGTTCATATGTATGCAAGCAAACAAACTGATCAAAAATGATGCTATAAGTGAGAGAAGTTTGTGCTAGTTTTATATGCTCATCCATAACAGTAGAAGGAAGTGATCTTGACCCCTCTCCAACAAGCATTGTTTGAACTTGGGTCTCCTCCCTAACTTCAAGGTCCATGTGTTCTTCAACGGATTCGTTTGATCCAATATCTAGATTTGGCTCGACTCCAGCTTGAGGAATCCCTAGAGCATAAAACATAAAAATAATGAGAACATTGAAGTGATGAAAAGAAAAGACCAAAGACACAAAACAACTACATGCACATGTATGAAAACAAATCCATAAATGCATAGCCAAGGATAGGATACACATAGGTCAAATTCCATGCCAAGCATCAAAGTTTGAGGATTATGCATACAAGTGACTTAGAACTTTTAGGCTAGTGATATAGCAAAGGAAACCCTTAGAGTATAACAAGGTGATCCAAAGAACCCCAACAAAATTGGGCTATAAGATGTTTCAAGGTTTCAAATAAATTTCCAATATCATGCTAAGATGAAAAAAGTTAAAAATTTATGGGACATAAAACACAACCCAAATAATCAACTAAAACCAAACACAAATATTGAAACAAAAAGAATTGGCTTAAGGAATTGGAGTCAAGGATCAGATAAACATTGCAACTTGCATGACCAAGATGACTTGAGGACATTTAAAAGTATTTATATAGTCATTCAAGTTCAATGATGGTTAGAAACCTTCAAAACAAATGTGTGTTAAGACATAATTTAAAGAATAATATATCATATATAACTATTATTCCTTGGCACCATATAGCTTGAGTTTTGATGTATACATGTGTTAGTCTCTATAAAACCTTACATTGCATTGGCTTTAAGTATAATTTGAGTTCTAATTTTCAAATAATTCTAGAGCTTAGAATTTGGCATTTATTAAAATATTTAAAAAATATTTTTAAGGAACTATTGATCATTAGATTAAATTCAATGGGAGTTTAGAAAAATCTTAAGCTAATTAGATGTTGCAATGTAGATTGGATAGGGGATATTGATCACCAAATATCAACATTAGAATGCTACTTCATTGTATATGAAGGTGTAGTTTCATGAATAATTAAGAAAAATAATGGTTTCTTTCAAAGTGCAAAGTTAGAATATATAGGAATTTGCAAAGCCATAAAATAATTAATGTGGTTGAAAAAATTATGAAAATCAAAGTGGCATAGTGAGGGACACAAAATTTAAGGTTTCATTGGAGAACTAAGCATGTATTGAAGTACACTATCATTTTCTTCATGACAAAGTAAAGAGAAAAATTGTGTAGATGCAATACTCAACAAATGATAATGTGATGACAAAAACATTAAACAAAGGTATTGGTAAAAGATAAGTGTAAGGTTTGTAGGGAAGGATTTAATGTACAATATTTTAGTTTAAGAGTACATTTTAAGTTGGGGTATTGTAAGTTGAAAAATGGTCATACATTAAACATTTCTAATTTTAATAAGAAAGCCAATGCAAAATGTATGCACATACAAATTTATGTTTAGGTGTACTAACCAAATTATTGGGTGGAGTAATGCACATTATGGATTCCATCCCATCAAATGAATACTCATGTTTTTCAAAGTAAAAGTCCTAAACACACACTTGAGAGTGAGAGAGAGAAGAAACAAGCATGTACCTTGTTTCTTTCTATGATAATTTTCCAAGTTTGTTCACGCCTCTTTTGTTCTTCTTCTTTTGACAATTTTCGTTGAGAGACACATTTTTTCTTTTTCTTTGTTGTCCCATTTTCTTCTTCAACTTAAAGATGACTCTAAAACAAGTCCTCTACCAACTTAGTTAAATTATCCTCCAAATTTTTCCTTGATTGATAAAAATGAAAAGTTGTCGAGCTCCAATATTTTCCTCCTTGATAAATGTGCAAAAACTTCTCTCCAAAATTTGTGCTCCAAGTGATATAAATGAGAATTAATCTTGCAATTTGATATATCCGAATAATGAAAAATAAGCTTCTATTTATATGCATAAGGGATCGGAAAAAAATTATTCTAGTGTACATGGAATAACTAGATCCTAGTTTAAATGAATCAAGTAGTAAAAAAAAAGTTATTTCATTGTGGAGTTTGTTGTTATTTAATTCATAGGTATGCACAACATATCTAGTAATTTTAGAATTTTGTAAAGTGTCAAAATGTATATTAGAGGTATAATTTGAATTAATTTTCTAATTATATTTGAATTGAATTTCAAGTTACTTGTCAAAAAGGATAATAGAGGTATAATTTGAAATAAATTTTCTTAATTATATTTGAATTGAATTTCAAGTTACTTGTCAAAAATGTATAATAGAGGTCTAATTTGAATTGAATTTTCTTAATTATATTTGAATTGAATTTCAAGTTACTTGTCAAAAAAGAGAGTATATCTTGTTCTCAACTCAATGGTTCATGTTGCTTAAGTCATTTTTAAAAAAATATTTATTGTGATCAACATGAATGAACTTAATTATAAAGTGGCATTGATTTCCCTAAAATTCTACTAGAGATCAAATGTATATTGAATATAGGGAAATGTAAGTTGTAAGAGATCATAAAATAAGAAAACATGTATGTATATTGAATATTTAAAGCAAATGCATACATATATTATGTGTAAACATGTTTAAACCATAAGTAAACACATGTACATACATGTAAAGGGATTCAATACATATAAGTTACATAACACATATTATAAGCAAAGAGGAAATGTATGTATATATCATATAAGAAAATATATGTACATATCATATAAGCAAAATGTAAATTAAATATCATCAAATGTCGAATACTAAAGATCAACAAATAAGCAAATGTATGTATATCATATAAGCAAATGTAAGTTAGAGATCATCAAATCTCAAATACTAAAGATCATCATATAAGCAAATACATGTGGTAAAGATCATAAATCTAGTGTGCATGGCCTAATATGAATGTCTACTCCTAGTCGAATGGCCATCTGAATGAGAACGGTCCTGCTCTGATGGATGTGCTGAGCCCTGCAAATAAAATTGTGTACAGGATGTGTTAAATACATATAATTTATATTAAATAAATTTTATGAAAGTTATTTTTAAATGAACTTGTATTTTTAAATATCAATCTAGATCTATGCATACATAAATATTACATGTACATATACATGTGTGATTATATAAAAATGTAAAACTCACATGTCCACTGGCAGCAGATTCATCCACAGAGTCACATCAATCATGCACACGATATGGACCAAGGCTAGGAGTGATATGAGGTATGTCCACCTGTAACAATATATATACATATATATATCAACTTACATGAATATCTAGTTAAAAAAAAAATTAAAAATAATGAAAAAAGAATTGAAACATGCACATGCACACATACATGCACATCATCTGATATCGGATGACCTAAGTCCTCTGAAACAATCGCCTCCACCATATCCACCAAACAGTCAAGCGATGAATCGACATCTGCATCCATCTGATCTATCCCATGTCGTTCCAGAAATGATGAATGTAGAGGACTATGAAGGTGAGATGGCATCGGCGATGATGAACCAGAACCAATCAACATATCAGTAAAATCCATAGTCTGTGCAGCTGCCAAATGAACTGTAGGTGGATCCTGATGCACACTAGTGCTTGGATGAGAGTGATGGGATCCTGGAACTGAACGACCTGTGCATCTCAAATGATCTCTAACATGCTCTATATCGATCCCATTGTCTGATGCAATGTGGGCATATGCCTCCAATAGGTCCTTAGCCAAACAATGCAGAGTCATGTGTGCCATATCTCCTGTAAGTGCATCAAGCTATGTAGGAGTAGGGATGCCAACCACTGTAAAAGGATCCATGGTGGTCCACTATGCTGAAAATGGCATGGATCAGGAATGTCTGGACATCAAATACTAACCTACATGATCATCAGATATCCTAGTGGTGGTAGCCGCAATGTCACCTACAGTGTCAATTGCTTCCTTTTGGGAAGCAATGACAACCTCATCTACTATGGTGGCTAGAGCTGGGGTGAGAGTAGGAGACCTCTCACCAACCAATACCCTAAACACTGGGGGTGGTCTATCTACTTGACGATAGGTGGGCCTATCAACAATCCTGCCACACCCTTGACCAACATATGGTGGAATGTCCAAGTAGTTAACTTTGAGGCCCAAATGGACCTCAGCATACAACTACTGAACAAAATATAATGGAATCTGGTCATTGTTTGGGTATAGACCATGTGCTGTGAGAAATCGTGGGTAGATCAATGAGGCCATAGCATGATCGACACATCTAGTGACCTGGTATCCCCTAAACTTACACACATTTTGATAAAATGGAAAAAAAGTGGCTTTTATCATTTCTTTGGTGACACTATCTTGTATTTGTTTAAGGGGAACGTCACCATGTACTTCTTCCCACATGCGGGAAAGAATAGTAGCTACTCTATCTAGGGAATATGCACTAGTCCTCTCAAGTTCATCTTTTAGTTTTTCTAGACTATGCAATATTAACATGCATGGTTCACTATATATCCCCGGGTTTGCACCTTGTGCTAATGAATCTCTCAATATTTTAATCTCATTAGTGGTATTTCCAAACAAATTTTCTGAAGGTGGAACATCTTCATTTTCCATGTTATATATGTATGTACACCTAAAGAAGAAATGAGACCTTGGTAAATAATATATCTAGATATAGAGAATATATTTATCTAAAACAGTTCTAATAATTCATCTACTCATCAATAATATTTTCATACCATTAACAATTTAAAAAGAATTGGAAGACAACTATAACCTATAACATAGCATCCTTAAATGGTTCAAATTTTAAATGAAACAATGAAAGAAAGAATAAGAAAACAAAGATTAGTGTAAAATTATTTGAAAATAATTGGGGATAAAAATATCTAATCTAATAGTTGTTAACATAAATGAACTTCAAAATAGGATTATGTAAGTGAAAAAAAAGTTCTATTGCCTTCATTGAACCTAAATTTATCTAGTTAAGATATGTCTAAAATTAAGAATTCACACTAGAATATCAATATTCCATAAGAATCTCATAAAGAGGATGAATTTAATGGAAGATGGCATTTAAAGTACTAAATATGTAACTTTTGATGGTAATAACAACATGAATAATTATATGGTTTGCATTTATTTATTTATTTTCCTCTCATATTTCAACATCTATAAAAGGTTTTTCCAAAAATGATATCCAATTATCGATGAGCATTAATAAGGTTAAGTATGCTAACATTAGGATTAAGGTAACTATCAATATGATATATTGATAAGAGTATTAACAATACTCGATGATATTAAGGCTACCTCTACAATTAATACAAACATTCTATCAGTTTTATTACTCACAAATAATATTAAACTTTACTCATAATAGAAATGTTAATGTGATAGTGATATCATGTTTACATAGCACATAAACACTATTATTTGTCAGCTCATTGTTGCTTGCAAAACTTTTATTACCATCTTAGCATCCCTAATAAGATTATCAATAAATCTACTAGCAAATTTATTAATAAATAATGCTAAGTTGACTTCATTATTAGTTTATTCATCTTCTTTTGTTAGAACTTCTCTCTTAACATATTTTGTATCTAATTGTTGGAATGCTACAAAACAGAGGAATGGATCATTGTATACTACAACTTGGTCATTAGCGTTACAAATACTTATAGCTAACTTATTAGACTAAACATCCAAATCTAAGGGATTATCAATAGAAATAATTTTGGATATAAAATGTAACATCATTGATATCGTAATGGTTTCATCAATGTCCTTACCTCAATAATGAGCCTATAAAAGACTTATGAGATTCATCTCTTTTGAAGAAAATATTATACTTAAGATCAAAGACTCCATGATAAAATCTCAAACATTCTTATATATCAAAGAAACCATACCTAATAAGTGATAGCTTTCAATCATGAAGACATGCAATAAAGAATAATAAGAACCTTAATAATTTGATGTCTTTAGATGCATTTTGGTAATATCTTGGAACCAGGGTGTTCCATGAGAACAATATTTCTTTGAGGAATTCTATCAAACAGTTCTCGTGCCTTGTCTATGCTTCAAAATTTTTGCATACATGTCTACTAGGGTAGTTGCAACCACAACATCTGACATAATTCCTCTATTCATTTTACTGCGATGAATGCCCATGCCATGTTCCAAAGCTCTCATTTTGGCAGAGGCTGGAGGAATACTGGCAAAGGTCATGAGGTCTGGCTTTATGACTGCCAATTGCATTTAGTTAAAAGTTTCTAAATCCTTTTTAGTGAACACATTTTGTGTATATCCTGCAATCATAGCATTCCATGAGACCGCTTTATTTGAGGAATCCGCTCAAATAGTTCGCATGCCCTGTCTATGCTTCCGCATTTTGCATACATAGCCACCAGAGGATTTCAAACTATAATATCTAATAATAATCCCTCTTTAGTTTGTGGATGTCCACATTGTTGAAAATAGTAGCTCGAAATATTTTCCAGCCTGGAACCGTGTCACCCAGGCTGGAGCATTGGTGGAGAAGTTTATCTCCAATTTTTTTATTTTTCCTTCTTTTCTACAACACACTTGCCAATTTGGAGATATTCCTTTTAGCAACAGCTCTATTTTGTTTCTAAGATAATCTCTGCTTTATTTCACTGTTGGTGAATAAGAGATTATAAAAAGGAATTGATGTGTGCTTTGTAAAGATACAGATTGAAGGTTTTTGCAAGAAATGACACATGATGAAAGAGAGGTTGCAATGAACAGAAGGAGTTGAATATTATCCAAGTTTGCAGTATTGCTGTGGATGCCAAGTTCTGGAAGTTGTTGTAAATTTATTCCTTTATGTAGTAATAAAATCTCTCTCTTTGAATGTTGGTTTTTCCCCAGAGTTAGGGGTTTTCCAGGGTAAATCATTGTGTCAAAGTGTGATTGGTTTTCTCTACATTCAGTATTTTAGTGAATGGTGTTGTGCATGCTTTAGTTCTTTGTTTTAGTCATTTGATTTATGTTATTCGAATTTTTGAGATTAAACAATAGTGAATTTATTGCTGGGTTTCACAACGTCAATAAGGGAGACGTATTTTTCACATGGTATCAGAGCAAATACTTTGAAAGAGAAAACTAGGGTTTAATCACACAAGTGCAAGTTTCAATTTTCTTTTTGTGTTCAGGGAGGTTTAAGTTCAAGGGTTTCAGCAATGGTAGCAGCCAGATTAAGAGATTCAGACAGACTTGAGGGGGCTTCAAACTTTGGTGTGTGGAAAGCAAGAATTCTTCTGTTATTGGAGGAGAATCATCTGAAGGAATATGCAACCACTACCATCTCTATTCCAACAGATGCTATGCTACTGACGACCTACCAGAAAGAAGATGCCAAAGCTAGACACATCGTTATGGATGGGGTCAAGGATCACCTTGTTCCTCATATTGCAGATTTAGACACCTGCAAAAAGATGTATGATGCCATACTCAATCTATACCAGAGTTCAAATTTGAACAGGCAGCTAATTCTCAGGGATAAGCTGAGAAACACCAGAATGAAGCAAGGGGAGAGCGTTGTGGACTACCTTACCAGGATCAAAACAGTAAAAGATGAGCTGGTAACTTCCAGGGTAGCAATACCAAATGATGAGGTTGTTAGGATTGCATTCACAGGATTCACAAAGGATTGGGACATCTTTGTCAAAGTTGTATCTGGATGACAAGATATTCCTGATTGGGATCATTTGTGGACTGATTTCACTTAGGAAGAATTGCGAATGAGTTATGTTAATGGAGGCAGCATCAGTGGTCGTAAGGGTGAGGTGGGAGAGAATGTTGCTCTTGCCAGAAAAAGAAAAGCTAAGAAAGGCTCAAGCAGTGAGTCTACCTCAAAAGGAGACAAGAAGAAAAAGAAAGACCTGAATAAAATTAAATGTTATGGTTGTGATCAGCTAGGACATTATGTCAGTCAATGTCTGAATCGGAAGAAAGGAGACAAGAAGAAGAAGAAGCAAACAACAGCTTCAGCAGATGTTGATGATCTATCCTCTAGACTAGAATATGAGTTCACTCTTCTAAACTGCTTATCTAGCTCCAGCACTACAGGGGTCTGGTACATTGACAGTGATGCGTCATGCCATATGACAGGAGTTAGAGAAAAATTCTCCAACTACAAAGCAGAAGAAATAGGCTTCCAGATAAAAATGGGAAACAAGTCCACATGCACTTCAGTTGGGAGAGGGACTATTTCATTTCAGAGGGATTCAAGCAGTGATATTAAGATCACAAATGTATTGCATGTGCCAGGGATGTACATGAATCTGATTTCAGTATCTACCCTTGAAGACAAAGGGTACAATGTACTCTTTCACGGATAGGTGTATTTAAAACACAAGGACTGGACGAAGGCAAAGTAGATTGGAGTTAGAAGTGACAATTTATAAATATTACAGTTTGAAACTCCAAAGGAACTAGTGAGCAGTAATAGTAGCAGGGAAATAGGAGAGCTATGGCATAGACGGATGGGACATATACACCATGGGGCATTGAAATTGCTCAAAGAAATCGTGATAGGAATTCCAGGGTTGAGTGCAGAGCACAGTGACGCATGTAAAGGGTGTGCACTCGGGAAATTTTCAAAGGAAGCCTTCCCTTGAAGTGACAGTAGAAGTACAGGTGTTCTTGACTTGATACATTTTGATATTTTTGGTCCCATGTCTACTCAGCATTTGAGAGGTTATGAGTATTACGTAACCTTCATTGATGATTTCTCCAGGAAGACCTGGATATATTTCTTGAAGGCCAAAGATGAGGTCTTCAGTCACTTCCAAGAATTCAAAGCTCTTATGGAGAATATGATAGGCAGGAAGATCAAGATTCTTTGGACAGACAACAGGGGTAAGTATAAAAGCAAAGCCTTCTAGGAGTTATGTACCAAAGAAGGAATCAAGAGAGAGTGGACTGTTCCCTACAACCCACAACAAACGAGGTTGATGAGCGTAAGAAAAGGGCAATTGTTGAAGCAGCCAGGGCCATGCTGTTTGATCAGGATCTACCTAAGTATCTTTGGGCAGAGGCTTGCAGCACAACAATCTATATTCAGAATAGAGTACCTCATAAGATTTTGGGAAAAATGACACCAAAAGAATCCTTTACAGGGAAGAATCCTGAGGTCGGGCATTTTAGGATCTTTGGAAGTATAACATACTGTCACGTACCATCAGAGAAAAGAACCAAGTTAGATTCGACTGTAGAGAAAGGTTTCTTTGTTGGATACAACGAAACCTCCAAGGCATACATGATCTTTATTCCAGGGACGAGGAGGATCATAGTGAGACGTGATGTGAAGTTTCTGGAGGAGAAAGCCTTCAGAAAAGCTCAGGATTTTCCAGCAGTTGAGCAAAGTCAGCAGATTGAAGCTCCAAAAGTGGATCAGGGGTCTCAAGTACAGGGAACTGTGACAAGAACAAATACAGGTAGAGGTACCTTGGCTGAGTTGAGTCCATAGGATTAGGAGCAGCAGAATAAGGAACAATAAGCTCCATCTATTGGTGTATCTCCTACTGGCAGTAGAAAGACTAGCCGAGTGGAAACTCAGATTGCACAAGATGCTTAGGAGTTTATGGGAGCTCCTAGAATGACTGGCAAGGAGAGGAGACCACCAGCTAAATATTCAGATTATGTGGCATTAATAAGCAAGCTCATTGACAGTGAGCCTTCCAGTTATCAAGATGTTGCACAACAAGTTTGGCAGGATGCTATGGTGGAGGAATACAACTCCATCATGAAGAACGATTTCTGGGAGGTAGTGCCAAGGCCTATAGATAAGGCAGTGGTTGGTTCTTACTGGATCTATAAGATCAAGCATGTTGCAGATGGTAGCATAGAGAAATACAAAGCCAGGTTTGTGGCCAAGGGGTTCTCTCAGAAGGAGGGAATCGACTATGACGAGACATTCACTCCAGTGGCCAGATATAGCTCCATACGAGCTATGATCTCATTAGCAGCACAAATGGGATGGTAGATCCATCAGATGGATGTCAAGACGGCTTTCCTAAATGAAATCATAGAAGAAGAGGTGTGCATCGAACAACCAGAAGGTTTTGTGGTGCATGGGAGTGACTCTCATGTTTGTAGGTTAAAGAAAGCACTATACGGACTTAAGCAGGCACCTAGAGCATGGTATGAGCGCATAGATAGATACTTGCAGAGCATGGGATTCGTGAAGAGTGAGGCGGACTCCAACCTTTACTATCTCATGATGGGGGGTGAACCACTCATCCTAGTTTTGTATGTGGATGATTTATTTATGACTGGTTCACCGAGGCTCATAGAGGATTGCAAGAGGGACCTAGCAGCAGAGTTCGAGATGAAGGATTTGGGGTTGATGCACTATTTTCTGGGACTAGAGGTGTGGCAGACAGGGAGAGATTTTCCTTGGTCAAGGGAAATATGCTATGGAAATCTTGAAGCGATTCAGAATGTTGGACTGTAGACCCATGTCTACACCAATGGTTACAAATTGGCAGAAGATCAATGCATCAAAGCAGGAGGCAGTAGACCCCACCTTGTATAGACAGCTTATTGGGTCATTGATGTATCTGGTCAATACAAGACCAAACATTTGCTTTGCAGTCAACTCTCTTAGTCAGTTCATGGTAGAACCAAAGAGAGTACATTGGACAACAACAAAGCATGTGCTGAGGTATCTACGTGGTACAGTTGAGTATGGGTTGAGATATACTCGGGGTGATGGTGTCAGGTTGATTGGCTACACTGATGCAGACTGGGCAGGCAATGCAGTAGATAGGAAAAGCACTTCGGGGTGTTGTTTCAGCATGGGATCAGGGGTTGTCTCTTGGTACAACATGAAACAAAAGTCTGTTGCATTAATCTCTACAGAAGCAGAGTACATGGCAGCGAGCATGGCAACATGTGAGGCCATATGGCTTCAGAAGTTGTTAGTGGCATTATTTGGTTAGGAGCTAGAATTGACCATCATTCACTGTGATAATCAAAGTTGCATAAAACTCTCTGAGAATCCTATGTTTCATGATAGGTCGAAGCATATTGACATCAAATATCACTTTATCAGGGATTGTGTACAGCGTGGATTAGTTCGACTACAATATACATCTACAGATGAGCAGGTTGCAGACATATTAACAAAGGCCTTGATGAAAAGAAAATTTGTCTTCTTCAGGGACAAGTTAGGTGTATTAGAGAACACCTTCCTCACTAAGAGGGAGTGTTGAAAATAGTAGCTTAGAAGCTTTTCCAGCCTGGAATCGTGTCACCCAGGCTGGAGCGTTGGTGGAGAAGTTTATCTCCAATTTTTTAATTTTTCCTTCTTTTCTACAATGCACTTGCCAATTTGGAGATATTCCTTTTAGCAACAGCTCTATTTTTTTTCTAAGATAATCTCTACTTTATTTCACCATTGGTGAATAAGAGATTATAAAAAGGAATTGATGTGTGCTTTGTAAAGATACAGATTGAAGGTTTTTAAAGGAAATGACACAAGATGAAAGAGAGGTTGCAGTGAATAGAAGGAGTTGAATATTATCCAAGTTTGTAGTATTGCTGTGGATGCCAAGTTCTGGCAGTTGTTGTAAATTTCTTCCTTTCTATAGTAATAAAATCTCTCTCTTTGAATGCTAGTTTTTCCCTAGAGTTAGGGGTTTTCCAGGGTAAATCATTGTGTCAAAGTGTGATTGGTTTTCTCTGCATTCAGTATTTTAGTGAATGGTGTTGTGCATGCTTTAGTTCTTTGTTTTAGTCATTTGATTTCTGTTATTCAAATTTCTGAGATTAAACAATAGTGAATTTATTGTTGGGTTTCACAACGCCAATAAGGGAGACGTATTTTTCACACACACTCTACTCCAAAGCTCCCATCTTGGCACAAGCCAGGAGTACACCAAATCTGCTTCAGTTTCTGTGACATGCTCTGTAGATGGAGTTTCTCTAGAAATCTTGCACTAGAAATCCTCCTGTTGTTGCTTCTGCTTGAGCGGGAGGGGCATATTCAAAATTTAAATTCAAACTTAACCCATTGCTTTAATTATCAATGAGTGTGAAAACATTGGGTAGAAGTTGCAGTGACCGTGACTGCCAGAGAGTCAGAGGTGTGCAGTGGAAAAGAAAACGGGAAACAGAAGATGAGAATAGTTCAAAGAATCTGATCGAACGGTGTAAGTGTGTGACCCAGAGCCACGTAGGAAGTCAAACCTTAGTGTGTGATCTTTAAGCCCGGCCGTTGAGAACCTTCTTGAGAGAAAATTTTAAAACAAAAGTAGTGAAAATCCCAAATATTGAGATTAAAATTGATATTATCTCTATTAAATGAAGAAGTGGTGATATTGAAAATGGTGGTGCTTGTAACTTAGCATTACTATTGAGCAGGTTTTAATATTAATCTATAACTATAGAGTTATTATACTCAAAGGTTAAATTAATACGAATAAGGTTGACTATGGTCTAATCTGGTCTATCACAGAAGTAAAAATAATGTCATTGTGCCAATAAGTTACAAACCACTTGAGAGGAGCTAAGGTAATACTAACAAAAAAAAAGAGAGATTAGTATTACAATTTAGTAACTATTATTGTAAGAAGAAGTAATAAGAATGAATAAATAAATATTGAGGGCTACTACCAATGTAAATAAGGGGCCACATTAAATGCATGTATGGTTTTCATACACACACACACACACACATATATATATATATATATATATAAAATAAAAACTGCATGGTGGAAAGAGTAAATAAAATTTAAATGGGAATCTAGTGCTAATAACTAGGTCTCTAGTCTAATGGGCCACTTATAACTAAATAATTATATCATTGTTCTTGAGTTAGAATTATTAAGAATTGTTATCAATATCAACATTTATCTTACTATTTTCTTGGTTCAAGGGTAATGATAAAATATTGTCCCAACAATAATAATTTGCTATTATTGAATAAATGCAATAATAGAATTAATGGGTTAGGTGAAGTATTTCACAGATACCCGTAATATGCCTATTTAAGGAAATACGTATACAATCAACTTGATGTTCACTTAATGCCAATAATAAGCTTGAGAACTAGTACATTCTCTTACGCATGTGTGTTTACCCACATTGAGATAATAGATAAATATATAATTGGGGTACAAAATTACTGAGGGAGTGGCCTAGATGTATTTGTAAAGTCAATGGTGCTAATAGGTTAACATTCTATGCATACCTTGCAGAAGGTCTCAACCCAGCGGGTTGGCCTTGTACCAATCCAAATAGTAGTGAAATGTAATTAGTCAACCTAAGGTGCTAGGATCAATGACAAAGCTGCTAAAACATCGTCACCCAAATATGTAGTGACATGGTTGGCAAGTGGCTCCCTAATGTCTAGAATTTGATTCAAGAAAAAAAAAAGTTGTGTTTTTCCTTGAGTTTAAATTTAGGGCATGGTATCAGTTCACCATAACAGTAGTTAGCCGAATAAATACATTTATATGCATCACATATATTTCATATACATAATCATCATAAAAATTAAATAGAATCAAACATTCATTCATCATATTTCCATCAGAATTCATATATATATAACACATTCAAATTTATTAAAACAATTTACCAAACTAAGTAATAGTAAATAGGTAATAACACACGGGGTGTAACAATTAATGTCCCAATTTCACTATGTTTTAAATTTGAAAATATTTGAAAATATTTTTAATGTTTCAAATATTCTAAAAGGGAGGGAAATAATATTTTTAAATGTTTTAATTATTTCTGAAATAGAAAAATTAATCAGATTTACTAATGTTTGATTGTTAAAAGTCATTAAAACTTTATGTTGGTCTTAGGTTTAGCATTACTATCACATTGGGTAAAGTTCGTATATATTAACTAACACTATGAAAGAATGTAAAAACATTTACCAGGTCAGAGGGGACTGTGCAGGTGCCATGAATGTTCTTTATCCCTAGTTTAAGGAGCATAAATGAATGAAGGTTGCGATGAGTTATTCACGTGTAGAATCTTGGAGAAACATTTTCGAACCATTTCCAAACATGAGAATATTGTTTGCACTTCCAAAAAAATTGCCTACACCATATCTCACGACATGTAGCTCCTGCTGCATTATTTTGGGTAGTTTTTATTGTTTAAACCTGCAACAAACCTTTAGAACATTGTTGGAAATAAGTAGTCACATTTTTATGGCTTAGGGAAAATTTCTAAGTTGTTTGTAGGTTGAATATAGTTGTTTCTTTGCTAAGAAACTTGTCCAAACTATTTTCCACATCTTGAGAGCATTTTCTGAACCATTCTTGAGGTGTTAGGATGTTCAAAAGCTTCTTGCAAGTGCCTCTCATGACCTATGCATCTTTCGAGTGCCATTTCATTGATGAAGTGTATAGAATATGCTTGAAACATCCATGAATATTGTGAAAGGTATGTAAAATTGTAGAACTGATACAAAGTTGGCATTAATGCCTTTGCACTATCAGTAGTCAAGGAGGCAGCTTGTTTAAAACATGCATAAACCTAGTGCTATAATTTGTAATTCCCCCATTATTGTTCTGTCTATTTTTATAGACCATGTTCAACATGTGATGAGATGGTTGTTTTCAAGGAGAAAATGTGATGGTATAAATAAGTTGGTTGTAGGCTAACTATTTGATCAAATGCTTAAATTAGTTGCAAACAAAAAAAGGCAGTTCCAAAGAGTAAAATACTTAAGTAAAAGCATTTTTTAACTCCCACTAAATATGATAACGATCTGGAGGTTAAAATTTTCACTTGTAGGGTGAAAATAGAGCCGGTAAATTAATTTTAACACAATGATGAAAGGTTGCATAGAATTGTAAGTGAAATGTTGAAAATCATTTTCAATTGCTAGCTTGAAAGTAATCAAAAGGGAAATAAAATGAAAAGGCATATTCTAGATATCATCTTTAGTTGCAAATCAAGTGGGCTCAATATGCCATGTGTCAATTCGGGGTTTAATCTAGGTTTTCTCCATTCTTTTTAAGGTAACTTCTAGTCATTTGGAAAGGGTTCTATTCTGGTTCTAAAATTTTGGAGAAAGAAAAAAGATTTTGTATAGGGTTGTGAAGATTCTTTGTATTAGGTGAAGGTCTATGCCTATAGGCCATCACATCATATTAATATTGTATCTTGGTTTGTGGTATATATGAATACACATTGTTTTGTAGTTGTCTCCATGTTGAAATGAAATTTCATTTGATTGGGAATAATCAAGGATTATTGTTTTTGTCCTACACATTTGTTTCAAAGAAAAAATTTCATTATTTCTTCATGTCAAAGGGATAGATTAAATGCTCTCATGAAAATAGTAAGAATATTATACTTTCAGATGGATTGTTAAGTATGACTGTATTGTAGGCTTTAGAAATCTTATTATATCATCAAGTGGTAATATAACAAAAGATCGTTAAGATATGTTGTACATTGTGGTATAAGATGTAGGATACATGACTTTGTAGCCCATACTTAGGCACTGGCCAGTCTTATATAGTTTCTACTTCTAAAATGGTTGAGACAAATTATAAATTTCAATGAGTGTTTTCTTTTAAGTCTAATTTATTAGGGTTTCTATGTCTTCATGGAGTTTAAGGAATGCAGGGATATGTATGAGATTTTCTCATTTTTCACTCCTCTATGTATTTGAGATGACATTTTTATGTAAGTTATTATTTATTGGGATTATTCAAAGTATCAAGGATCATACTTGAATGTGGTTAAATATATAGCACCATTTTTTCATACATCTGAGAACCTATTAAACATCCACTTTCTAGGTGTTTGTGGCTATAGTTTGATGTGAGATTAGCATAATAATAATCCTATGAAAGTACTTTCATTCTATTGCATTGTTCTATTTGGACTAAGTCTCATTCCTGTACAACTTTGTTTGTAAAAGGATTTATCATTCTCTAAGACCCATAAAAGGATTACCCTCCAGATTCCTGTGGAGATTGAAGTATAGAAGGCTAGGTATAGCCTTCTTTATTGGCTTTCTCTTGTCATATATTTAATTATAAGCAAATTCCTTGTCATAGCCTTTTGCTCCCTTGGTTTAGACATTGTATTTTCGTTTAGAATTGAGAGTTGTAAGAAAAAGAACCAACATGATGTACAATTAATTTATACCTACATGCTATGAAAATAGGTTCATAGAGCATGTATTTAGATATGATGATCTAGATCCTAATTTGAATAAATTATATAGTGCAATCTAACATACAACAATAAAAATTCTTGAAATGTTAGCCTCAAAATATGAGAATTTGAAATTTGAAAATGGGGGATAATGTTTGCACTATGGAATTTTTTTAGGGACACAATTGCACTAACAATCATATCTACAGAAAACGATCTCAATTATGATTGCATTCAAGATATGTAAATTAGTGAGATAAAAGAATGTGTTGATAAATATATGTTCAAGTGAGTAAATGGGAGGATATATTTAGTTTATGTGGATGATGAAAATGTGAATTAACATAAAATAGTAATAAAACAATGAAAGTATGAAATTCACACTCAACAATCACTCAATAAAGCTCAAGGTCTATGCACAAAATGAAATAATAAATAATTTTACTATAGCAAAAAACTTGATTTTCTCCATTGTTTATTTGATGGTAGCTTTAATGTTTGATCTGTGGGTTGCTCTTCAAAATAGCATAACCATGAGAGCACAATGGTAGTATGATAGGATGAAATTGCAATGATCAAAGATAGATCTAGATAAGATAGCCAAGATGATAAATGATAGCTATATCAACTTACCAAGATAATGATAGTGCTTGCTTGCTTGTGATCTTGATATTGTACTCTAGGGGATATGAACGAATGAAAGCTAAATTATTTATATTTTCCACTTGATATTTGATCAATGGCAAAAAATAAGATAGGGTAGGAGCTATCATTTAGTGAATGGATAAGGTTAAATTAAAAATATATATTTATTTAATTCATAATAATGTAGTTGGGAAAATAAGTTAAATATTTATTTTATTTATTTTTGGAGGGAAGGATAATTTAAATTTAAAGATAATGATTATGTTAGAGGCAAAGATAATTTAAATATTAGCCTTGAAACATGGGAATTTGAAATTTTAAAATGTGGGCTAATGTTTGCACTAATGAACTTGTCTAGCGACAGAATTGCACTAACAATCATGTCTATAGATTATGATCTCAATTATGATTCCTTTCAAGATGTGTAAATAAATGAGATAAAAGAATATGTTGATGAATATAGGTTAGAGTGAGTAAAAGGGAGGATAGGTTTAGTTTCTTTCAATTATTTGTACTTAATTGACACAGATTAAAAAACAAATTGACACATCTATTAACATGACTAAAATAAGTATAAAGATAAAATAAGATTTGAAATATACACTTTTTAACTATACAAGTATTTATCATCATTCACATATTAAAAAATATATATAAATATTTCATCCTTACTAACACATATAAAGTCCTTCACAAATATATTCAAAACTCCCTATTGTTAGACTTAAAAGTTCAAACAACCTACTTCTTTAAAATTAAGTTTGATAGTCACTTCACACTTCCATGATTAGAACTTGAAATTTGAAATAGAATTTGGAATTACTTCGTACAACTCACTTCTTTACAACTTTTTGTTAGAAAAACTGCAAAAGAACATCAGAATCAAATTATTGATTCTGAACCTCCTTGATTGAAATTACTTATTTATTGCACTTTAAATTCCATTTATTCCATGGGCCAAAGCTCTTTTCTCCCACATTACCAGCATGACCAAATCACTTTTCTGTAAATAACTACTGTTGTGGAGCTCTTTTGTAGAGCAAGGAGTTCTGGATATGCTTGCTTCTGACAGCACTCGGATATTCGCCAGGAACTTCTAGTGTTTGCGGGTTTTGTTCTCCTTAATTCTATGTGTCGGGGTGGCCAAGTTAGAGAAAGCAACTGATCTCTCATTGATTTGGATGATCCATTTTCTTTTCATAAGTAGTACTACTTAGAATTGATTTAGAATTTACATTTCTAAAATGGACACAAGTGAATTACAAGGTACTGGTATCTCTGCACTTAAATAATTAATAACAACATGCCAACATTTTCCTAAGAACTGGTTTCATTAGATTTGCAATATAAAATGGCAAATTTAATGCCAACATTTCTCAAATTTCAGAATGTCAGACATTTTTACTTAGATGAACGTTGTCTAAAATGGCAAGATATGACAAACGTTAATGCATGTCAATGGTGAATGTTTTATCAATTAATGACTGCAGCTTAAAATTATGTCTAAGATTTGAGGGGAATGTTTTTAGGTTAATAAAATTTGAAGGGAATGTTTTGATGCTGAAGTTTCTTCACATAATTTGCTTCAACTGCAAATTTTGTGAAATTGTGGGAAATCGTAGTTGTGGTGTTTAGGATAAGTGATCAGGTTTCTTACCTGCAGGATGTGAGGATTCAAAGGAATTTTGATAGAAGGGAAGGTTGGGGTTTCTGTGCTTCCGGTCACTTCTCCAAATTTGAGGTTTTGTTGCACCACTAAATAAATCTATGCAAGGATAAGTGCAAATGTCTGCACTGTTTTAGCCTTCAATTTTGTATTTTTTAATTATTATTGAAGACCATAAACAATTAAATTTAAAGTTATGATTCAAATGTACAAGTACTGACCACATAACAGTTAAAAATTTCAAAAAATGCAGTAAAATATTACTAGTTTACAGAATCCACAATAGCAGAGGATCTATGAATTACAATTTTTTCCAATTTATTGTCATATAATGGGGATGTATTAGATGTTTAATCAGTTTTATATGTGTTTGTTGTCTGGAGGCTGGATGTATTTATTGCTGTTGAATTAATTGTGAAACCTTAGAGCAGTATTTAGTCTCTTTTGATGTTATACTTGTTGTGTCTGGTGAATACTGAAATGCACTTAATGAAAATGTCATTAGTTTTTCACTCACTTCCATAGTGTGATGATCAGCTTAAAAATGATCATTCTTTTAAGACATAAAGAATGATCAATCTTTTAGCCATTAGTGTGATGATCAGCTTAAAAATCCTATCCCATTATTCTTCAGTAAAACGTTAGCACCATCTTGATTCTTGAAATGGTTTTGGTAAAGTTCCTCAGTCTGTGTTCGGTTCTGGTTAGTGTTAAGAGGAAGCTCTGGTCTTAGTAGTTTACTTTTTCTCAAAGAGGTTTCTGTTGGTTCACTGCTTGAAGTTCTAGTCAAAATTTGGTCTGTCTTTGAGCATTTAATAAGCTCCATCTTTGCATTGAAAAAGATGGAGCCTCCTCCAAACCCAAACAAAGGACATTGATGCTCCTCTTTTGCTCCCACCTTCCTCCGCCACATGCTGTTCCTTCTCTTCCTTCCGCGAAGTACAGTTTAGCAACATGTTGCTTCAGCTGGATATTACTGCAGAGCTCGTTGTAAGTGGTTTCCTACCTTCTGTTTTCCAGCACTCTCTAAATCTAATGATACAACTTTAGACCTGTAAAGTTTTGTAGGCTAAAAGTATTCATAGTCAATTTGTGTAAAATCCCTTCCTCGGTTGTTACCATTTAAAAAAAAAAATCAATTCATAACAACTATCAAATTTAATCAATTGGGTATCTTTCATCTAGTTTAGAAGTGCAGACTTCATAATTTTTCCATTCATCATGATGGCATCAACTTGACCTCACCATCTTAATGGTTACACATGGGAGTGGTAAGCTCCCAAGATTAGGATCATTCCTAGACCCAAACCTAAACCTCAAGAGTTTATTCGTGATGACCCTGCCCATGTATCCCCTTTAGGAAATAAGTAGTCTACACTCCACTATTAGAGGGAATTCATCCTCTCCTCTTGTATGAGATCTCTGATCTTGCTTTTAACTCATGACTATTAACTAAGAACGTGTAAGGTATCCACTTAACCAATTATAATAGAATGATAATAATTTGTCATCAAGTGTTGGTTCCATACCAAACATTTACCAACCATTAGTATACAAATACACATAATTACACATAGGGGTCATAACATTTCATTATTTCAAAATCACAAATAGTGACTGTTTCGAGCATGCAACACATATACACAAGGTGACTAGTTCATACAAATCACCAATACAACAGTGACTAGCTCATACACACATCACAAGTACAACAATGACTAGCTCAATCATACATCACATATATCTAGTTTGACAATCCACATAATATATCACATGTTCCCATAGAGAAAAACTAGTAAAGTGGAAATAGATGCAACCTACTACACACATCATCCCACTATCTAATTCACAATCATATAAGCCTACTATGACAACAATCAAACATATCATACACTTGATGCCATTACCAACAAGAGTACCAACATAACAATGTGCACAAATCTTAGGCCATTTACATAAGTACATAGGGGTGACTAACATGTACACAACAAATGACTAACACTTACCCTTTTTGAGCATCCTAAATAGAAAAGGAATGTCAATGCATTACATACTACACCATGGGTCTCATCTTTTTCTTTGATCTTCTGCACCAATTGTAATGATGGCAAGCATCACATACTACTTGCAATCATCATTGGGTAAAGAGTAAATAAAACAAAACACATCACAAGTAACACATACAAATTCCCCTAATACACCAATGCCTATGCTAAACTCCTTAAATGAGTAGATTCTGGTAGTCATTACCTACATATCACTGGCCTTAAGGCCCATATGCCACTTGTAACGCCCTGCCACATAACCCTAGAGGACACACACTAACAACTAAAAATGAAACATTTTTTTTTTTTTTGAAAAGTGCAACATTCACACGTATGCAAGAGAAATAATATTTAGTTTTCTAATCTAAGTTTTCTAGGGTCCGCAACTATGCTACTTATTACCCATCTACTAACTAGCAAGAAACTGTAAATCGTTACATTAAATAAATGCAAACATCAATAAGGAATCACATCTAATCAATTCATTTAATATAATAACCAATGCGATACATCCATAACATGAATTCATAGAGATCATTTGATTCGATCCATTTAGTTTACATATACAACAACATCTGATACATAGTCCATTGCATATAGAGAGGGTAACATCAGTTTACATCATTACAATTATACATCTGAACAACAATATCTCCTCGTATACATGTGAGGAGTGTACATCAAATATGATACATCAAATTATGATACAATAAGAGTTCAAGTGTAGCAATCCACATGAGTTGGTACATATGCAAAAGTCTTCAATCTAGGAGAAGTCACCACAAACACAAACAAGGAGAGGGAACCCAATGGAGTACAATGCACTATCCACCCACCACGTGGAACCCAAAGGTTCACCCCTGTGCTAGGAGATAGCAAAGGGTCCCACCATCACAAGCAGACATAAAACAAAGGACAACACACGGCTAACTTGACATTAATGAATAAGTAAAACAATAACAACAGAAACATCACTTCCAGAGGCACATAAATATCCAAGGAAAAACAAGAAACAAAAGAATTACAAGTTTGTCATAGGGGAAGTGTCATCACATAGTTTGCATGGGTTACCCAAGCAGATCTTCCTAGGCCTCGGCCCCCATCCTAGGTTACCCTGGTAGCCTCTACGATCTTCGGCCCTTCATGCAACCCTATGTGGAATCAACATACCTCTCGTGAGGATGAGGAAATTGATCTTGCCATTCCAGACCTTCTCGAGTCATCTCAAGCCTGTACGAGCACTTGAGCCATGAGTGAGGCATTAACTTATCTTGTTTAATGTTATTGCTACCCAACCCCCTAGTTCATTTTAGGTTATCACTTAGTTACAAAACTCCCAAATGGGTTACCCAGGTGCCACTTTGTGTGCCGGCCCCCATTGAGAGCCA
Source organism: Sequoia sempervirens (assembly GCA_007258455.2). Lineage (NCBI taxonomy): Eukaryota > Viridiplantae > Streptophyta > Pinopsida > Cupressales > Cupressaceae > Sequoia > Sequoia sempervirens. The sequence goes on from VDFB02049892.1 coordinate 22,727, forward strand.
CTCCCTACTGACAACAAGAAATCCCCAACAAAATCAAAGAGCATGCCACTTGGACAATCACAAAAAATATAAACAATACAACATGGCGAGGCAAAACCCATCTCGCACACAAATCCCAATCACAATAATCCTAAATCAGAAATGCATGGCTAAAGATTCTCATGAGTTTCATCTCCAAGACATAATCAACCATTTTGAAATAAATAAACATAAAATCCACCAACCAAGTTACTCAAAAGAGACAAACATAAACTCTACATACCAGGTACAATTTCCCAAAACCTCTGGAAGTCAAACTTTCCATATAAACCAAACTCAAAAATCCCTCCATTAACAACTTTGATGCAATTTAAAAAACAAGTAACCAATCCATAATTACCACAAACACATTATTTTTACACACACAATTGTTCTCAAGACCAGTGTCATGGTAATTTTAGCTCTCCCCAAAACATTTATTAGGAGTCAAATTTCCATTCATTTAAACCAAGAAAGTCAACCTCATTTCTCTATTTTCGTTCTTTAACTATGAATCACATATAATAATATTCTAAAAGCTGCTTAAATTACAATGCTTCTTTTCTTACAAACATTGTGTACATACATACTTCCTTATGTTAAATAGAAATATTCCCAAAATTTCTAAAGACAGAATTCTATTGAAAATCAGACTTCTATAGTAAAACATCTAACCTATATATATATATATATAAGGATTAAATATTTCCAATTTGTTGATTCTTCAACCGTAAAACATGACTTAGTGTACCACTATGGGTTTCAAAAAAAATTTGGGCCTTTTTTGGATACCTAAACAAAAAGCATTTTGATGTGGCATCATATTGATGATGTGGCCCTAAAATGAAATATAGAAGCACATGAGTTGTCAAATAAACTATTGTACAAAATTGGGAGTGATTTGAAATTTCCACGTAGGATTTTGAGAAAGGAAAAGTTAGGGTGCTCCACTATAGGCATTAGGCCCCTCTCCCCTATTTTAGAAAAAGCAATTCCAATTTTCCCCAAACAATTTTTAGATCAACCCCTTCCAAAAATTTTCCCAAAGATGAAAGCACAAATTTCATGGGAATCAACCAAAACAAAACTCCCCCAATTAACAATCATGAAAAGGCAATTATTTTCAAAAAGAATAACTGAAGAAGATTCCCTGTTTTTTCCCATTTTTGCCAACTAATTAAATTTCCTGAAACCACTTGTGTTGCATGAAGTTGCATGGTCAAAGAATTGTTTTCAACAGTCCTCAAATGGAAATTACATTTAATGCTCAAGCTTTTCCCTTCTTCTTTTTTATTTATTCAACTTGCTTTTTATTTTATAGTTTTTAAATCATAACTTGCAATTGCACACACTTAATTAATTATTTAATATATTTAGTTTATTAATTTAATTTCTCATATAATTTGCTTGCATAATCCCATTAAATTTATTACATATTTATTTAAATATTTCATTTTAAATCACAAGGTTTAATTATTACAATCAAATAAGGATCTTAACAAAATTTATTTAATCCAAGCATAAACTATATAAAAGCTTTTACTTAATTATCCCAAAGCCCTTTGGTTTCAATTATCTTTATCCAAGGTAATAATCAAACAAAGGCACTCACCAATCACATTACTCGGTATCAAACTGTCAAGCCATACCAGACCACAAGCAAAACGAAAAGTAAAACAGCCCAACATTGATGAACCAACACAAACTGACCTTACAGACGAGGTGTGACATACGTATATTCATCCTCGACGAGGATGATGGCTTAATATGGGGGACACGGTGCTATCTCCAATACAACTATCTCCATTAAGTGTAAAGCACACTCAGACCTGACAATTCAGGTGGAGTCGATGCCTAGTACCTGCAACAAATCACATGGTTGAACATGTGCATAGAGAAAATAGTCAATCACATCATGAAGGGAAAATCACATAATTGCAGGGTGCCCTCAAGCAAGTGATGTGACATTGTTCCCCTTCACCAAAGCATGAACTCACAATAACCAGATATCTAATCATGATAAAAATAGACATCTAATAATCACATAATATTCATATCCATGATAACTCACATAGACAATTAAACTAATCTACTAAGCATGGTATCAACACATCATTAGATATAAAAGTTACATCATAACAAAGCATCAAAATGTCATAATATCCAAATATCACAAAATAGTATCACAATGTCCAAGTATCATCAGACAGAATCAGAATGTCCAAATATCATCAAATTGAATCATAATGTCCAAGTGTAACTAAGTCTATCAAAACAAAAAGGAAAACTGAGGGGCACTACACCACTGATGGAAACCAACTAGCCCTTTAGCTTAGCACTAGGCACCATCACCTGCATGTTTTTGACCCTAAAACTTGCATTGCCACTAGCAAAAATCATCCAGGTCACTAAAGTAACACATGGCATCCATCCCTTGCATGTTGTTGGCCATCAGGCCTGCATGCCAATAGTGGAATCCATCTCACTATCAGTGAGATATGACTAAATAGTCTATAAGCAGAGCACACTCCTTGATAACTGTCAAGTTGGAGCATCAATAAGCTTATCTTATGTGGGTCATCGGATTTATCAACTGGTGATCAACGTAGAAGGAGATGATTAGTCTATGTCTTAGGGAGTATACACTCTCTACATATTCCCTCATAGAGTCCTTACTCCATTTATCTTGTGTTGCCTTTAAAGTTATCCCTATATCTATCTCAGTTTAGCATTGTGACATTAGAAAGTACCATGATGTAGATCAAAACACACAATAGGAAGGGTTTTCATCATGGCTAATTAATCTGGGTACACTACCTAGAAGGGATTTCATATGTCATGCTCACTATTTAAACTACCTACACAAAAACACCTCAATTTTTTTAAATTACAATGCAAAACACGATAATTTTTTAGGAAATGCCTTTGCATATCTAATGGCATCATGTTTACAATGTCATCATAAACACTCTACATAGAATGTGAGGAAGGGAATGAACCAAAAATGGTCTAGGAAAAAATCTATGTTACTCTCAATTACATAGGAAAACTATTTAACCTAGGTGTCTAAACAAAACATTTAAAAGGGAATTAATTTGTAACACCCCTCTGTTTTGGCTCTTTGTTCGTCAGTGTTCTCCTTGTAATGCTTTGTTATGTTATGATGTGAATTTGGAACTTGGTTACTTCTGATTGCAACAATTAAATGATGTGAAGCTATATTTTGATGTGATTTTATTTTGATGCCATCTTTACGACATGTTTTGGATTAACTTAGAAGATATCTGATTTAACGAGGTTTTATGCTGTTGATCATGTTATTGATGTTAGATGCGTCAGTTAGTGAGATTGTATTGGTGAAGGGGACGAGATTGTATCACTCACTTGTGAGTGCCCTACGATTCTGAGATTTCCTCTTCACGGTGTGTTTGATCATATTATGTATATATGCACGTTCGACATGCTCTTTGTTGCAGGTTGGCAGGTATATGACATCGACTCCACCTGGTTTTCAGGTTTGAACATGTCCATTGACCAACGGAAATTAATTGGGAGATAGTAGCTAGGTTTTCTGTGTCAAGTCGTTACCCTAGTCACCGTGTGTCATCGGGTTGTAGTCAGGTTTGGTTGTTTCATGTTGCCCTGATCACCTTGATCTTTAATTGAATTCAAGTTATAATGGCTTGTGTTGTTAATCTGTGGCTTAAATGTAATTGGTTGTAACGCTAGGAATGTTATTTACTTTATTAATTAATTTAATTTAATTAATAAAATAATCTACTGTGGCTTAAATGTAATTGGTTGTAACGCTAGGAATGTTATTTACTTTATTAATTAATTTAATTTAATTAATAAAATAATCTAATCTTGGATTAGATTTATTTTATTGATTAATTAAATTAATTGTGTGAATTTATTAAGTTATTTCTTTCGAATTAAAAGTGTTGAAAGTTTTAAATTCTTTTATTGAAAAGAAAAAAAATAAAAACAAAAATAAAATTAAAAGGTATTACCTTTTATTTGGAAAATAGAATTTTGTTTTAAGTTATTTAAAGTTCAAATGTTTCAAAATACAATGACTCAAAAGATATTTTTTTTGGGAAATAGTTGACTTTTTTTTGGTAAAAAGATATTTGTTTTTGAATTTGAAAATTGAAATTGAATTTCAATTTCAATTTGTGAATAATTTGGGGAAACTCTATTTTTAGGGTTTTGTTCATTTTGAAAAAAAAGGAAGGGGGTTTTCAACTTGGATGGAGAATTTTTTTTTTGGTGGCTTTACTTGGATTGTGAAGAGGGGAGATTTTTGGCTTGGGATGGATTCAATGGAGGAATTGGAGAACTCCATGTTTGAAGGCTTCAAGCTTTGGAGGAAGAAAACAGGTTCCTCTTATCCTTGTTTGTCCATTTTGAAAATAGATTAGATTCTCTTCATGCTATTTAGAAATCTTGAAATGTTGTTTGAATACAATGAAACCCATGGATTATTTGTTTGAAAACTTGCATTTTGTGTTGAGATTTTGAAAAGAAAACCAAAAGAGTCTTTTGTCAAAACAGAAATCTAAACCCTATGCTTGTGATGAAAAAATCCATTGTTGTGTTACAAGTTTTTGTTGGGAATTTGCTCAATAAAACCCACAAATTCATTTTTTTTTTTAAATATATATTAGGGTTTCCATTTGTTAAATTCTGGAAAATATCCTGGTTTATTCTTTTTGAGAAATTTTTAATGGATATTTGTGGGGAATTTGTTGGATTTTATAAATGCAAATAAAAATATATTTTTTTTAATTTTTAGGGTGGCTGGGGAGGCCAACCCCGCCGCCACCACCATGCCATGATGTGGGTATGAACACACAGCCCACCACTGGGCCGTGGGGACGTGCTTTTAAACACAACCACCGCACGCCTAGGGAGGCAGGGGTCGGTGCCCGTGGCTTCCTTTTTCCTGTTTTTTATAATTTTGAAATTACTTTTAATTTCAATTTAAATTTTATGAATATTATTTTATATTATATTTTATATAATATTTATAATATTTTATATTATATATTATATAAAATATAATATATTTAATATATATTAAATTAAATGAATTTTTGTATAAGTTAAAAATATATTTTTATTTTATATGTTAAATCATAAGGATTTTTAAAATGATTATTTGAAATCTATAAATTATTTGATATATTATATAATTAATGGGATTTTTTTTTAATATTTGTTAAAATAATAGTTATTTAAATCAAATATTTTTGTATATGAAGGTATATACATACTTTGAATATTTATTCGTAAATAATCATGATAATATGCTTTTATATTTAATTGCATGGATATCGCATTGGTATTTTATTTTAATAGATGCGCTAAGGGGTATCATAATTCAAATGTATTAAGATGATTATCGTTGTGCTATTAGAGGCAAGGGTGGAGTTTAGAAAATCTAATGTTTTATTTGAAATATTGATTTTAGTTGATTGAATATCCTATGTTGCAAAATGGATTAAGTGATTTAATTTAAATATTATTTATTAAAATATCTTGAGTTTGAATATGTTAGTGAAACTTAGAGTTAATGAATGTCTTATTCAAATCAGACGACCTTATTGTCAAATGTTGGATTTATTTATAATTTGATTTTGATTATTATGAATAACTGAGGCAAATGAAATTAAATAGACAAATTTAAGATATAGATCATCTTAGGATGAAATTGTTACATAATCGAAGCAAAAGTAGATTCTATATTCAGAAGAATTAATTAGAACGTTGAATTTTTTTTTAGTCAAATGATGTATTGGAAAAAAGGAGATTTTAAATAATCAAATGATTATACTTCAAAGGTTGACTTTATTAAGATATGTGATTGAGAAACGAAATATAATTATTGGTTTTAACTCCTTAAGTGGTCAACACGCTTAACTCACTATTAGGTATATTCATTTTGGAATATAATTGAATTCAAGTAGAGATAAGATTTAGTTGATTTATTTAATGCTAAGTTGGAATCAAGATTGAATTATTTAATCTAAATGTTTATTTTTATTTTTTTTAGATGTTAATTATAGAATATGATTGCAAAACTGAGAGTAAAGGAGGAACTTATTAATTAATCTAAATGATTTATTAATCAAGTGATTTATCTATAGTATGTGATCATGAAACTTAGAGAGAACGGTTGATTTAAATTTTAACTAGATAGTTGCATTATTAAAGTGTTTTGATTATGAATATGGTTATGAAATTTAGAGTAAATGATCTGTGCTTTAAATATTTCAATGTCGTGAAAAGAAATGGGATCAATTGATTGGATAAATGCAAGTCATGGAATCTGTGTTTGACTGGATTTAGGGAATCCAAACATTAGCTTACCTATTTGTCTGAAATGTTTTCAATGTTTAATTGTTGGCCTTCGATGTTGTGGAATGTGAGTGAATGTTTTGAGAGTCTTCCAGATATGGGTTCATATATTGGTATGGGTGGTTGTACGTGAGTCAACCCTTGATATGTACTTTGGTTTGCGTATTATGAGAAAAGTTTGTTTGTCAAAATTACATCTTTAGACATTTAAAGAACGTGTGATTATATGATTGCTGACTTTAAGTCATTTCTGTTGATCATGCAAGTCTTCCAGTTGTGTTTATTGAGATGATGATTGTTGCCTTGTATCAGTGGAAACCTGGTTCTTCGTACAGGTTGTGTGACCTTGTGATTAAAGGTTAAGTCATGTTTTCAGTTTGTTATGTGGGTCATCATTATGTTAGTCAACCTTGTGTTAGCCTTGGATAGTGCACGCTTGGGTTTCAGTTTTTGGTACATCTGTAGAGATGTGTTACCTGTTGAGGTGTTTGGTTATTTGTGATCAGTGTTAGTGCAATGTCTACCCTTGGCATGTGGTGGAGTTATGTGTTGTCGATAGGGGAGTGGCTTTCAACAAGCGCCAGGCCCAAAGTGGTTCCAGGATAACTCGTGTGAGAGTCAGTTAATTAAGTGGAAATTAAATAACTTATACTAGGGATAGAGTAGCTTTGAACATTAATAAGATAATTTAGCCTCGCTCATTGGCTCAAGGGCTTGTACGAGACTTGAGATGAGTCGAGAAGGCCTGGAATGGCAAGATCGTTATCTTGTCTTTACGAGAGATAATCGATTCCGCTCTGGTGTGTATGTGGGGCCGAGAGTCGGTTGAGGTTTCCAGGATATCCCTAGAGGGGGGCCGGGACCTAGGAAGACTTGCTAGGAGATCCCATGCAACCTTTGCGATGACACTCCTCCTATGACAAGTAGTCGGTATGGTGTTGTACCATTGGTTTATTTTGTATAGTGATTGTACTCGATTCTGTACTCTGGAAGCGTTGTAACCATGTTATTAAGTGATGTGGTATATGTTCTTGTTTGCAGTTCAGTTTTTGTGTTAGCCTATGTCTAGTGGTAGATGGTCTTATCTAGGAAATCCTTGTTACTGTCTCCTAGCACGGAGGGAGTGGAACCTTTTGGATTCCACGTGGTCGGGTGGCGTGCATCTTAATCCATTGGTACTTCTTCTTCTTCTTCTTGTTCGTGTGGTCGTGATTTCCAGTTGGAGAGCTCGTTGGAGGCAGTTGCTTTTCTGGCGTCGTTCTTTTCAATTGATCTTTATTTTATTACCCCTCATTTTCTATTGAGGTGGAATTTGTAAACTATGATCATGATTTTGGATTTACCTCATTCGGGGAATGAGTGTTGTAATATTATTGTTTAAATGTTGTTAATTGGAATCTTGAGGTATTTATTTTCCTTGTTGTAATTTATCTTGTATGGGATGTATGTAATCTTAATTATGTAAGTGATTAATGTTTTGGTTTCAGTTGATGTTAATTGTTGTTTGGGTTTTTAAGTAATCTTTGTCTCATGGCCCTAGAGGTTGTTGGCAATATGAATTCATCTTACATGTTATTTGTAAAAAATAAAATAAAAATTGGTACGTTTAAGTAATGAATTGCAACTTCTTTTAGGGTTGCGTGGCGGGGCATTACATAACTCATGTACAAAATCCTTGCATTAATAATATAATAAAACTAGGTTCTATCAACACAACTAAAAGTTATATGAAAATATATAACATTCATATTTAATGATAGTTGTGCTATTCAATTTTATCGAAAAATAAACTAAAATACTACACAAATTAATCTTTCACAATGGTTAATGTCAATACTCAAAGTTAAAATTATGCAACAAATGAAAATTACTATATGTAAACATAACTGTTGATTCTTGAAACTACTAATAATTTAATAATTGATAACTAAGAAATACTTAACTCCAAAAATAAATAGTTTTAATCTTCAAGTTAATTCATTTTAAATATTTGACTATGCTATTATAATTTGAATTTAAAGTTTATTAAGGTATCTAAAGGTTTATTTGTGTATCATTATTATCTTTATTTTTCTAATCACTTATTCCAAAAAATAAATTTAGTGCAACTATTATTTGTCATCCTAAAAAATTTAACTAAGTTAAATTCACAATAGAAATAAATTTTAACTTTACAAATAAAATGGAGATAGTTTATATATTAATAAATAATCTAACAAGAACTAATTTCCTAAGCTAACTGGCAACTAATTTATGATATCTTTAAATATTGATTCCTTCTTTAGTTTTCCATTTACATTTGTAATTCAAATTGGATTTCATATTTATTTTCAATGTTCATTTGTTTTCGTAGATTGATTATTTGATTGCTCTCAAACTGATTGATTGTTGTGGGTTAAATGTTGTCTACAAGTTGAATAATTTGCACATTGGAGAGTTTACAAAGGTTTTCCAAATTTGTTGCATATTAGTGGAAAGGATTTCTAGAGATCGAAATTAGAAATATCTTTAATTTAAGTCTTTATTCATGTCAAATTAATGGTAATTATACGATAGTCAAGAGAGATAAACTTTGTTGCTCATAACTATATTTAAACAAATAATAGTGTTATTTCTTTGGGTGGGCAAGCCAACATGGGGCCGCAACCCTATGGAAGCCTAGACTCCCATGGGCCACCCCCTCAAAGGTATGGGGTGATCTATACAGACCAAGCCCATTCAACCTAGTCACCGACCTTGTTTAAATACATGTTATTTACTTTTAAATTTTTTTAATATTTAATTTATAAATGTTTATAAATATTTTTTTATATAATATTTATTATATATATATAAATTAAAAATAATTATTTTTTATATATAATTTATATAATATTAATTAAATAAATCTATATATGTATCTGTATATATATATGTGTGTATATAAATGTTTATTATTTTAATTAAATCATGTTTAGGAATTTGAACTTCATATATACATTTTCACAAAGTTTATATGTATAGGAAGAATTGGGAAACAATGATTTTAGTAATTTAGAAACTAACTAAAGTTATAACTATACACATAATCCAATGTAATTTCTCAACTTTCACAAAACTAATTAGTGAACATGATTCTAAGGTGATAAATATTTGCCCTAACCTATTTCCTTAACTAATTTTTTCTGTGTATTTCCAATTTAAATTTATGTTTTTCATTCTTTAAAATAGTAATAACAAATGGAACTTTATACATTGAAATGAATAATCCATTTATTTACTCCCTATGCAATATTGTAGAAATAAAGAACAAATAACTTTTCTTTCTTTTCATTTTACACAACATAATACATTCTATTCAATTTACACAACAAAACACTATACACATTTTTGTCATAGATTCTTGAATCTTTCCAAGCTCCAGAATGACCCACACAAATCTTCTTTGTGAACCTTAACTTGATGAACTCCAAAGTATTCTTCAACTTCAACACATGGACCTAAAAATTAAAATAAACAAAAAAGCAACATGGGCCAATGGGCTCTCCATCCAAACCATAGGGTTGAAAATACAATCCACCCTCGAGCTAGGGGTCACAAAACCTTTCAAGGTGTACACACATATCACACTTCAAACCCACATCTAGCACTTATATTCTTCCACAAACTTACACACAATACATCACTTTATAGGCTTCTACGCCTAGCAACATTCTCATTAAATCTATACATACACAAAGGATACTCTCTTGGAATTCTTATTAGGGAGAGTGAGGACAACCTTCTATTCCCATATCTCATATTCCTCCATAATGTACACATAAGTGGATACTTGTATCCAAGATTAGATGATGTGGGTACTCATACCAAAAAATATAAACCCCTTTAAGGGAGCCACACCCACTCAAACCTCAAACACAAGGAGGACCTAACTCTTTCAAGAGGACATCTAATCCACAAAAAACATACTAACAAGAAAATATAACCTATGAAAAAATTCTACCCCACACAAATCACAGAAAAATTTCCCAAAAAATTCAACATCTTCTTTCCACATAGATCTCACACAAAAATGGAAACATTCTAAACATTCATTTACAAAAAAATTGAAAGAGGGTTAGACCCTACCTTGAAAATGCTATCCAAAAATGGTAGAGGTTGATGAAGACTGTCCAAGCCTCCTCCTTCCAACCCTTTCTTCCACTACTATTCTTTTTTCCTCTCTCCTCCAAAAAAATGCTCTTACAAAAATGAAATTCTAAAAGAAATCCAAGAAATAAGAAGATGTAAATAGCCCTCTCTCCTCTAAAGAAAGAAACATAAATAGACAAAGGAGGAGAAAATTCCTCTCCTAACTACCCAAACCACCAACTAACTCCCATTTTCACCACCCTTTTGGAATGAGAATTTTAAGGGGGTTAAAAATGTATTAAAAGGTGTTTTTAAGGTTGAATAAACCCCTTACCCCTATACCTAGCACCTAGGGTAATTTTTAAATTAAAAAAATTAATCACTTCACATAAAAGCATAAATTTCTAAAAAATAAAAAACTATTAAAAATACACAAGAAAGGGTATGTGCATGATCATCATGGAAAAAATAGGCCCTTAAGTGGCAAAAAAATCAAAAAAATCAGAAAAATCAGATTTAGGCAACTTGACGTAAAAATTTGAATAAGTTATCTATATTATTTCAAAAATATGTAAGAATAGAATCTGTAGCAAGTTGAATGTAGTTTCTAAACTATTAGGTTTGTTTTTAAAAAAAGAAATTTATTTGGTAAAATTTGAAATTTCAATGCGTAGTACTTAAATTTTAGGGAAAAATAAAAAGTAGGTGTTTGTCTGACCACCCTAACCACAATAAAATCATAATATATTTTTATAATATTTTAGATATAAGTAGAGGACTCATGTCCCGATGTGATGCATATTTTTTATAATTTTTTTCCAAGTAAATAATTAATTATGATTTTTTTATTACAACTTTCAAAAAATATAAAAAACTTGTATGTCGACCACCTTAACTTGGTCAAAACCTCATGAAATTCAATTTTTCTTTTTAATCGTATAGTATGTGAAGCATGTTTTGGATTCAAGAAATGTGATACGAAAGCTATAGATGTTTTTCAATTAGTCTATCAATTAGGACTTTAGTCATAATTTGAATAGAAAATCAATAATAATTACTTATTAAATTAAAATTAAAGCATAATTTATATTGATGGAAATCTAAGAATCTCCTTTAAAAACCCTTTTCGTTTCATCAATTTTGGGTAAAAAAAAGTCGTCATCCACATACCCATCATATTGCCACTTTTTGGCCCATCATGATCCTGCACATACCCGAAAAATAAAACTGTTACAATAAATGACACATTGAACAACACAAAAGACATATTCACAACATTACAAAACACACACAACACAAGATCTTTATTCCTCCATATGAATTAAGATCACTAGTCACAGGGAAGAACATAGATAGAACTAACTATGTAACCCCTGAATTCCTTTGGAAATTTACATACCCACTCAAACATAGATTTTATTATATCATAATAAGTGATAATAGGTAAAACATCAATAACTAATTCTAATATATATCAACAATAACATTTCGAAACAGTTATCACTTTTCCAAAAATATTTATCTACAATAGTTATCTACAAAATCACATAAAAACTATATAATCTAACAAACCATCACAAGTGAATATTTAGCATACTAGATCTCATCTCATTAACACTTGCATATTCACAAAAGGTAATCATCTGGTAGTCACAGTTTAATGATAACTAGCAATAATCAATTAAAATCCATCATCTAGACTCAATATCCAATGATAACCAAGACAAATCCATATAAGAATAAGAACATTGACTATGTCTATGAACAAAACCATCATCGACAATACTCTTGTATAATGTCCAAAGATAGGAAAAACATGAAAATATTGAGCAAGAGTCATAATATTATCAAGGAAACATAGATCTTCAACAAGGATCACAAAAGGTGGGGTTTCACACCCCCCTCTTAAAATTGGACTTCCTCTTGGAAGTCCTCAAAAGGGTGAGGGTATAAATTCCTCATATGAGATGCATCCTCTCATGTGGCAGTTAGCTCATTGTATCTATCCAATTGGACTTTGACCTAGTCCAACTCATACTTGCAAAGTGCCAACATTCATTGACCTAGTATGCACATTGGATCCAAGGAAAACTATCCTCCCTCCTCCACCTATAAAGTATCACAATCCAAAACTTAAGTGACATCATGAATGTAACGCATCAATACTGAAATATGAAAGACATGTGAATGCATGATAGCCTAGGTGGCAGTGTTAAGTGATAGACTATGGGGTCAACTCTCTCCAATATCTCAAAAGGTCCAATGAACCATGGTGCTAGCTTAGACACTTTCCATAAAAAATAGGGCTCTTATGAGGCCACACTCTCAAGAAAACTCTATTGAACCAGAAACTACGATCGATCCTCTTAGAATCAACATACTTCTTTTTTTGATCTTGAGTCTCCTACAATCTTTGCATAATCAAGACCACCTATTGTTCTATCTCCTACACCATCTCGAGACCAATGGAAACTCTTTCCTCAATACGAACCCAACTCAGAGGTGTCCTACAAGGTCTACCATACAATGTTTGATAGGGAGCAATGCTTAAAGAACTGTGATGACTATTATTATAAGTAAACTCAACTAGGTAATGGCATTCTTCCCACTTTGACTAGTGGTCCATCACATACATATATAGCATATCCCCCAAGACGTGATTCACCCTCTCATTTTTCCCACCAATCTCTAAATGATAAGCAATACTAAAATTAATTTGTGTCCCCAAAAAGCTAAGGTAAAGACTAGGTCTCTATCAAAAATTATCCTACAAGGAACTCTATGCAACCTCACAATATCATCAAGAAATACTCATATCACTATGGGTTATGTGTAGGTCATCCTAATAGAAGAGAAGTGAGCAACCTTAGTTTTTTGACAGTCGTTATGATGGCAACATGTCATCTAAATGACAAAGGTAACCCAACAATAAAATCCATGGAAAGGTGTTCCAAATTTCCACTCTGAAATATCATGGGGATATAGTATTCTTGTCATATGTTGGTGCTTTGGGCCTTAACAATTTGACACTCAATACACTTGGCCACAAACTCTGCTATATCACGACACACACTCAACCAATGATACAACTATTGAAGATCCACAAGCATCTTCTTCACCCTCAAATTCACAACATAAGGTGCCCTATGAGCCTCAAATAAAATCAATGTATGTATATCTCCAACTGAAGGAACATAAATATGTCCCTTATGATGCAACAAACCATCTACCTCGATAGTATATCCTATGTACTTTGTCTTAAGGGCCCTTTGTAAGTGGACTTGCTATTGAATCTCACAAAACCACTCATCCTTTGGTAACTACTAGAGGATACGATATATCAAATCCAAACTCAAGGTCAAAGACATCAACTCATGCTATCATCTACTCAAAGCATTAGTAACAATGCTCTCTTTACCCAGGGCTAATATAATGCACATCAAAATCATATTCACATAGTAACTCCATCTATCGTCTTTGTCATGCCTTTAAATTAGGCTAAGTAAAAATATATTGAAGGCTAGAATGATTAGAATGCAAATCAAAATGATGCCCCAAGAGAAAATTTCCTCATCTTGTAAGTGAAAGAACAAAAACTACAAACTCCTAATCATGAGTAGGATAATTGAGCTCATGGTTCTTGAGTTTTCATGACTCATATGTGATCACTTGACCCTCTTGCATAGGTACTACCCCAATACCATTCAAGGATGCATCAATACACACTATGAACTCCAAATTTGGGTCTATAATTACTAAAATAGGAGCACTAGTGAGACTCTCCTTGAGAGTCTAAAAAATCCTTTCGCACTACTCAATCCAAACAAACTTCTTTCCTTTTCGCTAAAGAGAAGTGATATGGTGCACAATCCTAGAGAAACCCTCTACAAATCTAGGGTAACAGCTTGCTAGACCCATAAAAATCCACACCTCTAAAATAGTAGTGGGTGTTGTCCACTCCACTATAGGGCCCTAACCTTCAATGGATCCATAGAGATACCATCTCTCAAAATTATATGCTCCAAATATTGAATCTTAGACTAGAAGAATGAACACTTAGCCAAATTAAAATATAATTAGTGTCTCCTCAAAAATTAAAAAACCTATCATAAATGCTCCTCAAGTTGCTCTTCTATTTGAGAATAAATCAAAATTTCATCCAAAAATATAAACACAAACCAATCAAGGAAATTACAAAATACCTCGTTCATCAAACTCATGAACACTGCAGGGGCATTCGCTAGTTCAAAGAGAACTACTTCAAGAACTCATAATGTCCATATTGGGTATTTAAAGTTGTCTTGTGAATATCAGCCTCAACAATCTACAACTAATAATATCTCAAGTTCAAATCAATCTTAGAAAATACCTTAGCTCCCTTAATTTGATCAAACAAGTCATTAATACTAGGGAGCAGATAGCAACTCTTGTTTGTTAGCTTGTTCAACTACCTATAATCCACACAAATATGCAGGGATTTTTCCTTCTTCTTAATGAAGATAACTAATGTGCCCCAAGATGAGACATTAGGATGAATATGACCCTTCTCTAAAATCTCCTCCAACTGAACCTTAAGCTCATTTAGCTCTTGAGTAGTAACCCTATAAGGTGTCCTCAAAATTGGTTGGACTCCTAGAACCAAATCAATATGAAAATCTACCTCTCAATTTGAAGGCAAACCACATAACTCAAAATGAAAAACATCTAAAAAATCCTTAAGTATAGGGTGGTTCAACATTATTTTCATTACAATTAACAAGATTTGTAAATTCAAACACATTATCAGCCTCATCTTTACACTCTTCATTAAAAACAACTTCACCTATATCACACAAACCAATTGATTGATCACTGAAACACTACAAATTCTCAATGCCACATGAAATATCACATACCAATGACTTTGATTTCAAACATTCATTTTCTTTTTCCAACAACTTTAATTTTTATTCTAAATTTGCATTTTTCTTCTTATCATCAAACAACTTCAATCTTTCTTCTAATTCTTCATTCTTTCTTTAACATTGTCCAATTCATCTTCAATTTTACACAAATATTCTGCTTTTTGTGTTATAACCTCCTTTAAACTTGATATCTTAATTTCCATAAATTATTCCTCCAAAACATCTATTTCTTTTTTATCTTTCACCAACCTTTCCCTGAATCAATGATTAAACTCGCCTTGTTTATGCACTTGATTTCGTTATAGTGATTTTCTTCTTTTCACGATTTTTTCAATCTACTTTGAACAACGATACTTCAACAGCTATGGCTGCGACCTCCAAAAAGTGACTTCTAATTCAGATCTTGGCCTTAATATTGCTTCAGTCTCCTTTTGACCAACAATCACCCTGTCACTTCTGCAACCCGATCCTCCTAAGAGCTGCGGTGTCGTTATTTTAGTAAAGACATCCTCCAATATTTCTGCAATATTCTTTACTGAGGGCGGCTTCACCTTTACAATCTGCAGTCTTTTTTATAAAACTCTGCTCCTGTTGCTTCGACAGCGATATTAACATGCTAATACAGCGATGGCGTTATAGCTGCGACCTCCTTCTCTATGGCAGTTTAATATTTTATGCGATCTCTTGCGAAGATCTTCCTTTTCTCCAAAAAAAGTTGTGATTGTTAAAAAAAAACAAACCTTCCTTTGCAGGAAAAACAACGATAAATTTGTTAAATTAAAAAACAAGCAAAGAAAACATAAAATAGAAGAAAGAGACGCGAATTTTATAGTGGTTCGGTAATTTGTCTACATCCACTTTCAATAGTAAGGGAAACTCTTTTATTAATTCTCAAATTACAATCCAATAATATTCAAGCAGCAGCAATATTTATAAAATGGTTTACAGTCCAATAAATGGAAAAATCAGTTGTGAGAGAAACTTACCAATTTAGGCAAAAGGCATCCTTATCGAATTGTTTGAGAAACTTGCCAATTTGGGCTTCACCAAACCCAACAAAACTTACGGGCTACAACTTGGAATTTAAACGATTTCCTTTTATCTTTGTGCGATTTTGCAAACAACGACCTCTTCTAATGGCTGCAGACTTGGGCGACTTTCTTGGGAGCAATTTTAACCTTGATTCAATTGTGAACTATTTCGAATTTCTTTGGTGACTACACATCGACTTTGATCTCTTCGATCCTCTTTAACTTGGCTCTCATAAGCTTGACACCCTAGATCTTTAATTCACTCTAATGGTCGTGGATGGATACATATCAAGACATAAATTCATAAACCTAATCAATCATACAATATTTTGAAACACATACACATCTTTAACCTTGATTTAGTTTAATATTTGAAACACATACACATCTTTAACCTTGATTTAGTTTAATATGTTTGGGTTTAGTTTAGTAAGGTTAGTATTAGGCAAATAGTTAATTCATAACTTTCAATTTAGTTTAAAAAGTTCAGATTTTAAATTTCTAAATTTAGGATTAAGTAAATAGTTAATTGATTAGCATCACCCTTCCTTAAACCATCTTCTAGCTATATTTTGTAAATCAGACAATTGATTTATTTTAAATTATAGATTAGTAAATTTTAAGGTTAGATATTTATAGCTTAGTAAATTAACTATTGTAGTAATCTCGCTGACTAAGTTATTCAGACTTTTCTACCCAAACTCCAGTCTTGTGTCGGCAGTGAGTCCTTCCCGACGACGTCTCATTTGTTGTCCTGTCGTACGAGGTACCTCTATTGCGGAAATTGGAGACCTCTTTACCAATGTTTCTGTCATCTCTCATTTTCCCGCTACAGCACAAGCATGGTAAAGCTGTCTTTGAATCAGTCAAAGTCTGAAACTTCCAAAGGAGGCTTTCCGCGTGGACCCGGTTTGATTAATGCCTTTTAGGCTGGAATGGGTTTACTCCTGTCGTGTCTGCTTTATATTAATACATAAAATAATATGTATGAAATATGTACATACTTTATTTAACATGAACAAAAATTTAAATTTGACATAGTGTAAACTTGTACAAACAATTTACACACTAGTAATGATTGAAGAACATTAAACAAAGTAGGATCAAAGACACCTTACAATTGGTCTAGGGTGGAATGTTCATGACCTCCTAACTATTGTAAACATGACTAAGATAATAAGTATTAGAATTAAATTACACTTAAGGTTTTTCTCAAAGATCATAGCTCATATCAAACATTAAAATTTTGTACTACACACCATCTTGTACTAGCTCTTGAAATGAAATCTTGAAGGAAGAACAGTTATACCAAGATTATAACCAAAAAACCAAAGAAAAACCAAATAAATTTTATGAATTTTTTTATAAATTAGTCACACTAAAATATGACCCCATTCAATACATTACAAGCATTTTCCTATGATGTCACCTCTTCACATATGATACATAAACCAACGACCATATTGATTCATGATGATTATCTACCTACTATGACACATTATTTTTTATTAAGATAAGATAGGAAAGGGTCCTAGTACCTTACATTAAAATATAGTTCAAGAAAACCAGCAAGAACCAAATACTATGAAACACATTGGATAACAAGCAAATCAGACTAGGCAGCTAGACAAAAATAACTACAAAATAGTAAAAGAAATAGAGACAAGAAAGAACACCAAAAACTTCACAAAACATAGAAAGACTAGTTCCTAGAGCTAGAGAGAAATAAATACCAATCATTTATCATATCCCTTGGGGTATTGTCCCAATTTATCACTCCTAGAACCTGCTACTCATCCTACTTTTTTATTTTTTTCTTGAGAAACTAGAAGTCTTCATCTTGTTGATTATTACGCTTCTTCAATTGAGTTTAGAATTTAAGGACACTATTCACATTCTTTCTCACAACCCTATCAATAATTTTAACAAGTTCATTAATTTCTTTCTCAACTTGCACCAGTCTATTTTGGTACATTTTCATAGTATCATACATATTAGCCCAATTTTCACCATAATATTTATAGTCCATTCTCCTTCCCTGCAACTCTTCCAACTTAGAAACCCTCATTTGAAGATCAAAAATTTCAACATAGTAAGTATTTAAAGGTAGAACTTCAATATTTTTTTCCATCTTTTCTTTACCATTGAATTATCCACATCCTCTTGGTGCTTTCCCAAAATATTATATTTAATAAGAGAATGGTACAAGAAGTCTTCAATGTCCTCTAGAAGAGATTGGATGCCTTCCTCTATAAACCTAGTGTCTTCCTCAATAGCAAAAACATATAAACCTAGTGTCTTCCTCAATAGCAAAAACATAGTAAATATCTTGCACAACTACCTTTGTAGCCTCAAAACCCTCATTTTTCTTAAAGCTACAATCCCCTTACTAGTACCAAAAAAATCCTTATCCAAATGATTATATCTTCCTCCCCTATATTTATTTACAGCATTCTCGTCATGAGCATTCACTTCCTAAAAATTGACAAAGGTAGTGTCAAGATTGAATTTGGAAGATGTTGACTTAGTCTTGACCTTGTTATTATTGGGATTAGAAGGGGAACCTAAATCTTTATATCTCCTTAAGATACATTAATATATCCTTAAGGGAAACCACATGAAAATTTTACCCTTCTTACCCAAGTAGAAGTAGGGGTGGAAGAAAAGGAATCATATTTCATAGTTCCCATCACCTTAAGATTAGGAAGGCATGCCCTTCTTACCCTTAGAAGTAGGAGTGATAGGTAAAAGGTCATAATTCATGGTTCTCATCTCTTCAAAAGTAAGATTAGAAACATATTCAATTACAAATATTCTCTTCTTACCTTTGTCAATAATAGGAGTAAAATCTTAATTGTTCTTTTTTAGCGTAGCAAAGGGACTATGGTTAAAGTTTTTAGGAATCAACTTAGGGTCAAGACAACTAAAATTTTGGATAATGACAAGGGTCATAGAGAGATTATACTTGTATAAGGAAAAGATCAAACCTTTGTGAAGGGGAAAAGAAGCCCTATATGTAATGGATTTTTCCATAGAAGATAATAAAAATAAGTGAAAGCTAATTAAATTTACATGCCTTAAATGATTTAAAAGCAAAAAAATTGTAGCCATGGATCATGGTAAACCTACCTTCTAGGGTAAAATATTGATAAGATGGTAACTTATAAGATACCATGGAGATGGAAGAGTAGTTCTATCAAAGTCATTTTTATGTCTAACCAACAATTCCCTTTCCTCCAAAAAATACTCTATAAATTATTGATAGCCAATTTTTCTCAATCTTTGAACCTTGACACCATTGGAATTCAAGCTAGACACTTGCACAATCAACTCCTTAGTCACAACAAACATAATCCCGCCAATAGTCATATGTCACCATCACACATTGTTGGACCAAACACACAATTTGATTTTATTGATTATACAACATTTATGAAATCTTTCATATATATTTCTTGTTTTATTAGTTTATGATCTTCATTATTCTATTTTACCATTTTGGAGACATCACATATTTTTCATGTGCACTTTCATTAATATATTGGCATAAGTAATATATTATGGATCACTACACTATGTTATTAGGATCTCATATTATATCATCACATCTTTCCATGAGATTACATTACCATATTCTTTTGACAGTAGTTTGTCTACCCCCAAATAATTATCATTGATCTATTTTGTATCATCAAGAACTTGTCCCATGATCGTTTTTCACATGTTTCTATACTAATTTATCTTGTGTCTTAGAGCTCACTTGCCCAAATTATTTCTCCATTATCATATCATATATATTGATATATTTTAATGCCATATTATTAATACACTTATCCTACATTAGGGTTATCATGTACATTTCCTCTTATCACATTAGAGATTTATTGACATACAGGGTATTGGCAAGAAGTTGAGTCCACTTTTTGGCCAAAAAGTGGAAGTGTTTTTCCTTATTTTTAGAATTTGACACATTTGACCTTAAAATTTGAAGCACTTACAGATGGAATCTTCAAAAAATTCACTAATCATAAAATGTAGTACTCGGAGTCTAGTTTTCAAATCTGTAATTTATTTCAATACCCAGATTGTACAAATTGAGTTTCAATAGGCATTTCTAAAAACCACTGTTTAAAAGTCATTTTTTTTATACCATACCATGCATGTGTACGACATCCATATTTTGACCTAAATTATCATATTTTTCTAAATCCTTTTGGGAAAATATTTGTGACTCACTGAAGCTTGTTCTCGATATTTTTTTGTAATCTTTTATTGAATTTTTTTTTGTTAAATTTTTATTAGGCATATTTGTCGTTTTGAAAAATCATCATGTATGACATGCATAAGATGACCTAAACTTATAATTTTTAGATTTTTTTTAAAATTGAAAAGAATTGTCTAAAGTTTGTTCTTGTGTAATCCGTTCGTCAAAATGTTATGTTGTTCAAAAGTTATTAAAATATTAAAAAACCCTGATATTTAAAGTTTATGGACCAATTTCATCAAAAAATAATTGAAAAATAGAAAAAATAATCTAATTGTAAAAAAATTACATATTTGGAATTTGCATTGTCTCATCTAAAATGGGTTTTAATTTCGTCAGAAAATTCTACAAAAATAGTCCTCAGACATGTGTCCAAACTCGATATTTTTCTCTGACATTGTTAGGACCTTCAACTTGTAGGTCAAACCAAGTTGAAGGCCTAGGTTTGGATTCCCAAAGCTTCTCCCGAACCAAAATACAAGGCAGAAACCCAACCACAAAGCAAATTCAAATTCATTTTTTTTGAAACGAGATCCCATTTACAAAACGTGATCCCATTTTAAAAAAGCGGGATCCGGCTTTATAAAATGGGATATCGTTTCCTAATATTAAATGGCATGAAAGTTGACAAGGAAATGGGATCCTGCTTTATTAACGGGATCTTGTTCCTTTGTCAACAGTCCCCACATTAAATATTTGGAATGGGATCTCGTTTGTTAATAAACGAGATCCTGTTCTATGAACGAGACCCTATTTGTTAGAATGATATCTTGTTTGCTTTTAACCGTTTTATTTAAATTTACTATCAAAAATTACTATGAAGTTTGCAACTTCACATGTACGGCTGAGAGTAGTAAAATTGGGCTATTTTTCATCAACTATTGTTTTTACAGGTGGTGAACTTGCATTTTTGATTAATTTTTGAAAGGAGGCATCATGTAAACCATTTTTGAAGTGGAATTTTGTCAGTTTTGTACTTGCTTGGAGGAACAAAAGGTCTTCAACTTGCAATATGGATTGATTTTTTCAAAGGAGGCATGAGGAAAACAATTTTCAAAGTGGAATCATGCTAGTTTTCTACTTGCTTTGAGGAACACAAGAGGAAGAATTTTGTCCTTATAGGTCTTCAACTTCCTATTTGGATTGAATTTTTTGAAGAATTTCACTATTGACATTCATTTGTGCTTGAGAATTTTATAATCATGGGAGATAAAGCTCATAATAAGAGGAGGAAGAAATTGACTCCTAAAGAAATTGAAGCAAATAAAAAGGAGAGAGAAAGACAACAAGAAAGAAGAAGAATGAGAATTAAATCAATGAAAGATGGGGGAGCATCCAATTCCACAACTATTGAAGATGAAAAAATTGAAGAGACCATGGTTGTAGACGAAGCTAATTTGCAAGAAGTCAATTTGAAGAAGAATATGATTATACAAGAAACTCCTATGATGTCTTCAAATCCCTCTTTCAATGCTATGGAGAATGTTTCAATATGCACAAATCTAGGTATGTCTTCAAATCCACATGTTAGTGAAATGGTAAATTCGTTTGTAGAAATTTTACAAGATGTTGAACTTAATGATGTTGACATTGATAATTTTCAGAGAGGTGAAACTTTTATAGAATTTGTTGAAAATGAAAAACAAAAATCTTTTGTTGAAAATGAAAATGAGAATGATCCTTTTGTTGAAAATGAAAATGAAAACCGTTTTGTTGATGAAAATGAAAACAAAAACCATTTTGTTGATGAAAATCGTTTTGTTGATGAAAATGAAGATGAAAATGCAAATCATTTTGAAGTTGAAAATGAAAATGAAAATGAAGATGAAGATGAAAATCTAGAATGTGATGTTGAATTTAATGAAAATACTTTTTTTTAAATTGAAAGTGGTGTTTTTGATAATCTTCCTAGTCAAATTTCTTGGAGGCAAATAAGAACACATGTGAATAGAATATACAAGCAATTATTTTATCGTAAAAAAAATTGCATTTCAATGTCAACTAATGATGCAATTGATGAGAATGCAAAAAATGAGGAAAATAATGAAAAGGTTAGGCTTTCTTGTTCAACCAAAAAGAAAAGATCAATCATTAAAACATGTTATGTCTACTGTTGTGAGTGCCATTCAATCTATTGGGAAAAATAGTTGATCTAAAGATAAAAATGTAGCAAGAAGAGCCATAACAACTGATATAGTTAATAAAACTACTTTGAATAAAAGAATGGTAAACAATATTAGTGAAGTTTTAAAAATACATCCTAAAACATTGCTAAGAGTAGCAAAAAGAAGAGAAAGTATAGAAAATGATCCTATCAACCAATGTTGGAGTTTCAGTGGTTGACTCCCGAGGTCTGATATGAAATTGAATGTTGAAATTAAATCTTTGATCAAAAAATATTGGCATTATAATACTAGGGTTTCATCTAATGCTAGAGATGTTTTAAAATTAAGGGTGAGTTCCAAAGTTCATGATCCTCACCCAAAACACCTATTAGATACAACACAAACTGAATTTTGAAGAAAATTTTGTGGTGATTTAGTTTTACCTGGTAATATTAAAATAAGTCAAAGGTCTTTTCAAAAATGTAAACCCTGGTATGTAAAAATTAATAAGCAATGTATATCTTGTTGTAAAACACATATTCAATTTTGTTATTTTTATGATGTTTTTCAATATATACGTTGTACCTTGCATTCTAATATGATTATACAGGAATGTGGTATCAATATGCCACCTGAAGCAATAAGGGAGTTTATTTCAGGTTTGTTTTGTGTAAGATCTAATGGTAAATTGTTTTATTTAAGTTCTTGTATTTCAGGACAATGCATTAACTATGGAAATATTTCATTGTTAAGAATTTGTATGCATGAAAGTGGTGATAATGAATTTGGACAACAATTTGTAGATGTTAAAAGATTTAAGAATATTCAATATTCTTTAAAAGATGAAAAAATAGGAAAGCGTTGTAATTTAGTTAAAGAAAAAGTTAGTGTGCATGCATTCATGAGTGAATTTAAGAATAATGTTGTACCAAAATATGTCATGCACTCTCAACATGCTCGATGGCTTGATGGCCAATTTCATGCATGTAGAAACATTTTTCCAATTGGTAGTATACTTTCAGTGGTTGATTTTGTAGAAAATTATACTCTAGCTCCATAAGAGGAAATTCAATCATAGTATTATAATTTAGTGCAAGTAGCTATGTTTGTCCATATTGTTTATAGACATGCAAATGATAGCACTGAGGATGATAGAAAAGTTTTGAGGGAGTATCATTTTTATTTGAGTGACAACCGATTACACTCGTTAGAGTTTGTTCAATACTGTTTTAGTATATTTTTTAGAAATTTAAGAGAAAGAGAAATCTAGATGAAAGAACACCTCATAAGGTCAGATAATTGTACGGGGCAGTTCAAGAATGCTTGAATGTTCTATTGGTTAAGTAGGGTTCACAAGGAACTTAATGTCCAACATGTATGGAGTTTTTTGAAGCTAGGCATAGTAAAGGAGAACATGATGGAGCTGGTGTGTGTGTCAAAAGAATTCTTGCTAGAGAACAATTAAAATTTGAGGATGCAGTAAAATTTAAAGATGCACATGGGATTATGGATTGGTGTAATACAAGATTATCTACACTTGGTTTGCGTGAGTACTCTACAGTTCATCGATTCTTTTGGTTGGTTGAAGAAGAGAACATTGTACCTAGAGTTGATTGTGAGACAATTAGTGGATCTACTATATGGCACTCATTTAGGAGTTCGACAGCAAGCACATGGACTATCTGGACAAGGGATCTTGCATCTTTTTTCTAGTTTTGTATCTCAGGAGATTGGGAAGCATGTGAAAATACATAATGGGTTGAATAGTGGGAGCAAAGATCGCTGACACCTGCACAAGCACATGATGAATATGAAAGAACTATTGAAGAAAATGATCAAGTGTTTGCATCTGAAGACTATGACCATGTTTCAGACCTTGTACAAGAATGTAATTTAATTCAATTTATTTCATTTTATTTCACTTTATTAAGTTATTTTGTGATACTAAATTATTTATATGGATATGCGCAAGTTATTAAATCAAATTTTGTTTGCAGGACATGTGTATGTTGTTGTTGCACCTGAGGAGAATGAAGAGAAAACAAAATATTGGTTGGCTCATTGTGTGGAGACTAAACATAAGTTAATAGCACCTTGAGAAGATGATGATGGCTATCATTATCCAATAGGTATGTTGATCCCCTTAAGACATCCCCTTTAGCAAATTTTGATAACGAGTTTTTGATCCCCTTAAGCTCAATTTTTTAGAACAAGTCTTTGATCCCCTTAAGAAAATTTTGATAACGAGTTTTTGATCCCCTTAAGCTCAATTTTTTAGAACAAGTCTTTGATCCCCTTAAGAAAATTTTGAGAACTTATTTGATGATGGTTTTCATGTTTTCCAATAGGATCTATGGTCGTTGTTGGCACTTGGCTATGAAAATACCTGACAAGGAAGAATGGTCTACCTGCATTCGAAGATTATGAAACACATAAAAAGATTATACATTATTCACATTTGGTGGTGGAAACAAATATAAAACTAGATTGGTATTGTGGAAGACCTACAAATAAAGTGCTATGGACAATTTCTATGGAAGAGCATGAGACAATCATAGATGCATTGCAAAAAAGAGAGGATGCAGATGGTACAATGGAATAAGTAAATATAGGTAAATATAGTTTTAGTTTTATATTGTCCTTTTAAATAGATTAAATACATGTTTTGATATTGGTCAAGTGTGTTATTAGTTGAAATTGATTTAAATTGTCCTTTTATAGATCCTTAAGCCATAATCAGAAAAATGATCTAGTCCATGCATATTCAACCTAGACAACATGGAATACTTGGTAAAAACAAGTAATTATTAGTTAAATTATATTTAAATACATGTTTTGATTACATATTGATATTGCTTATACATTAATAGTTAAAATTAATTTATTATCCTTTTTTGTATCCTTAAGCCATCATTGCATTGATCTCATACTTTGAAACAATAAGGAGAGGATGCCTGGATTCAACCTACACACGTGTGGAATACTTTTAAATGCAGGTACTTGAATTGTGTACATATAGATAGTTTTATATAAATTAAAATATGTATGTTTTGATGATTTCATTGATATTGCTTGTACCTTTTTTATATCAGGTGGGGTGAAGACCTACTACATTCTAGGCACGAGTTTGAGATGTTCTTGAGATGGCATATCCAAATTTTGTAAACATTGTTTTGAGATGACATATATGTACATACATACTTACAGAATTAAACATTTTGTACAAATTACAAATACATGTACATACACAATTATATATTCTATGTACTTCTATGTATCAAAATCGATATTCGATATATTTTGTTTGTTAAATGTGCATGTTTTCCTACTTTGAAACTTTATATTTGATTGTATAATCACTAAATATCATGGATACATTATTTTTAAATCAATTATATCCTTAAGACGTTGTATTATGACCCCTTAAGACGTATTATGACCCCTTAAGACATCCCCTTAAGATGTCATATTAGGACCACTTAAGACATCATATTAGGACCCCTTAAGACATCCCCTTA
Organism: Sequoia sempervirens; assembly: GCA_007258455.2. Taxonomy (NCBI): domain Eukaryota; kingdom Viridiplantae; phylum Streptophyta; class Pinopsida; order Cupressales; family Cupressaceae; genus Sequoia; species Sequoia sempervirens. Next base: position 49,040 of record VDFB02049892.1, read on the forward strand.
AGACGTCGTATTAGGACCCCTTAAGACAACCTTTAATTATTGTTGGATGCTATTATTTGTTTTGACAACTTATAAATTAGTATTGGATGCCATTATTTTTTTTGATAGCTTATAAATTAGTATTTGATGCCATTATTTGTTTTGATAGCTTATAAATTAGTATTGGATGCCATTATTTGTTTTGACAGCTTATAAATTAGTGTTGGATGCCATTATTTGTTTTGACAACTTATAAATTAGTATTGGATGCCATTATTTGTTTTGACAACTTATAAATTAGTGTTGGATGCTATTAATTATAGAATTTATTAATGCTTTTGTTCTCTAATCTTCTATGGTATTGTTTATTTCTTAAAATTTTATCCTTTGTGGTATAGAAACAAATTGCTTTTGTTTTTGAATTATGATTTACTGACTAATTATTGATTGACGTGAATTGAATAATTTCATTGACTAATTATCACTAATTATTGAATGTACATATCATGTATATCATGTATGAGATCACTAAATTTGTAAAGTATAAATATTAAAATGTCTTATTAATTTCAACTTTAATTTCACATCAATGTCCTATATTAATGTCTTGATTATGAACATAAAATGCATAAATGTACATGTGTAGATTATTAAAATTTCAAAAAATAATAAAGTCCATATTTTATGTAAATATATTAAGTGCATGAAACTAATAAATGAAGCACATGAAATAAAGTCCATCAGAGTACAACCCATGAACTAAAGTCCAACTAAGTATTTGAGCCATGAAATATAAAGTCCAATAGAGTACATGAGAAACCAGAAATATAGTCCATGAAATAAACAAATATAACCCATAAAATCATGTTTCTAGGTCATGTATTGTCTCTATAATAAAGAGACCTCTTCATGCCATGCAGACTATGCGGATGACCCGAAACACTCTGTACAAGAGAAAGATGAAATCAGATGTAAGACAATGAAAAATGATTTAATGACAATTTAATTTATAATCCATCATAAAATTAAATTACCATCATATCAAGGTTTGGATGCTCGAGTGTGTCTGAAGCAACCTCTAAATTCTCTAAATCAATCTACATAAACAAGACAAAGAAAGTTGAAATTAGATGTACAAGTCTACAATTAAAAATGATTTAATTCAATTTAATTAATAATTTATCATATTTTAATTTTACCATATTCTGAGGTTGTCTACCCTCTTCTCCATGACCTGTTTGTACATGCTCAACTACAAGATGTGTCTCATTCTATAAAAGAAAAAGAATTTAAAACATGTATTAGCTCATATTATATATATATATATATATATATATATATATTCAATTTGAAATTTAAAATTAAAGTTATATTCAGAATATATAATTTATAATTGACTTTAAATTTAATAAAAAAATTAAATTACCATTTGATATGGAGCCTATTATGCATCTCCTGGAGGTGTAACTATGTCTGGGTGAGGGTTGAAAGTAGCACTAACAAAGTCCTACAAGATCAAAATTAAAGCATGTATACTTGAATTAGGTTAAGATATATATATTCAAGTTTGCACATTTTATGTAGAAAATATTTTAAACAACCTGAAAATCAGACGCCTCACGAGTAGCCACAACCTCTATTGTTTTCCCGATGCCCATTATGATTGTGGTATCAACCTAGACATACATGTAGACATTTAACACTTATAATATTTACAAGTGTACATGCACATTTCATATATAGTGAATTCAAAATTCATAATTGTAACTATACTAATGTAATTTAAACAATTTACAATATAAATGTACCTTCCCTTCATCTACGACACCCAATGGTGGAGGAGTGCTCGACAACCCCTTGGGTACAATCAATGTGGAAGTTGATTGACTTCCCTAAACCAACATAAATATTTCAAAGATGTATGTGATTCAATTGTAAATTTAAAAGTCAAGTTTAAAATCATTTCATATATAATTTAAAAATTGAAATCAAAATACCCCATAAAGGTTGCCGATTAGGACTGGTGTCAATGTATGTACTCGTAGAACAGATGATTGGCCTATCGTTAGTGTCATCTGTACACCAAATAGTTTGATTGTTAAAATGTATTCCAAAATTTTCTTTGATATATACATTCATTAAAATTCTTATAAAATGAATGTGTAGATGCATATTTATACCTATGTCGCAGTGTCCTCAGGGTGATGGTCTGCTGTAAGAAACTCTATAAATGAATTGATGCGACCAAATGAACCACCAAAATCTCCACATCCACCTAAACTAGGTGTGGCCTGATCAGGTCCATAACATACTTGATGGAAACTAGTACATACATGTGGGACGAGCCTCGACACTCCTGGAGTGGTACTTGGACTAGCCCCATAAAACACTCCTCCAACATCATCATCTCTATGCTCCCCACCCGCTATCGCAGAAGCATGTTGATCAAGGTCTCCTATGAGTACTAAGGGAACCTAATGTCGAGACCACAACTTGATGATGCACAAGTGTGGGGATGGGAGGATCGGGAGCAACAACAAGGGGTTGTGCATGCACGGGGCGTTGGGGATCAACCCTTGCCCTAACCTCTATTGTGGCATGCCGCCACCAACACCCTGAAATGATTTAAAATCAAAATAATTGGGCTTTTTCCCCATAACAAAATATACATACAGTTTCCTCAAAAAATACAATGGTAACTTTGAATTAGCGTGTGGGGGACTATCAAAAACCATATACAATCGATCCCAAAAATGTGCACTCATCTATGGATGTATGCACCACCTCATGGATATTTTAGATTTGTTGGAAGGAATGGGCTGTCGAGTAACAGGGTTAAGAAAGTAGGGGGCTAGGTGGGATTTCGTTATTTTAAGGTCTAAAATTGTCTCATTTGTTCTCTATCTTGTCGATGCCTATCGAGATCAGAATCAATGGTCTTGATGGCATCCACAATGTTTTGCATCACAGATGCAAAACGTCTCACATGTGGTGGAATCAATGCTTGACTTTACATAGCATTGATTTGATTTTGTATGGATGCAACCTGATCATTAATGTGTGCTCACAAGCAAGCCTCATCGGGTGCAACAGGTGTTGGAGGTGGCATATTAGGTGGAGGGGGAGGTGGCATATTAGGTGAAGGGGGAGGTGGCATAGTAGGTGGAGGGGGAGGTGGCATATTAGGTGGATGGGGAGGTGGAATATTAGGTGAATGGGGAGGTGGCTGAGGTGGTGGATTGATGATGTCATCAATGTTAAAATCATCCATGATATGAGATATAAGTGTGCACCTGCATTAAATTATACAAAGTTAACATACAAACTTAAAAAATGACAAGAAATAGTTAAATTTGAAACACATGCAAATTTGTTTAAATAGGATGTGCATACATATATTAAGATCATATAAAATTGAAATGCACATATACATTGATTGAACTTGAGCATGTGCATACAAAATTCAAAATTTAACATCATCTACATACATTTAAAATAAAAACACAATGCATAATTTGCATGTGCATACATCATTAAACTAAACTACGTACATGCATACAAATTTCAAAATTTAAGAACTATATGCAATTTTAATACATGTGTACATACTAAACAATAAACTTGAAATATTCACAAAAAGCTCATTTTATGTCTAACACATTTATATATATTACACTTTTCCAACATGAGAAATCATGATCTAGTAGATACTCGTAAACTATATAGTATTATAAATTCATCATTATAAGTTCATAAATTCCACCAAATTCATAAATTCATAACTATTTAAGATCATTATCTTAATTTAGAAACTATTGTGGCTCTCTACTACATCTCTTCATTTCTTTGTGTTTTCCTTTTCAGTATCGGAAGTTCTCCTCTCCTCTAGCTATTGTCGATGCCCATCTAAGATCCCATCCATAGCCCTGACAACATCAACAATGGTTTGCATCCTAGATGCAATCATCCTCACAAGTGGTGCGACACATTCTTCATTTTGAATAATGTTGATTTGATCTTGCATGGTTCTAACATTGGAATTGATTCGTGCTTGCAAATGAGCACCATCGATTTCAGGTGGTGGGGGTGGGGGATTATGAGGTGGAATGGGTGGAGGTGGAGGTGGAGGTGAAGGTGGTCAAGATGGATGGTGTAGAGGTGGATTGTGAATATTATTGTGTCAATCCATGTGATCTCTAAGAAATGAGTGAACCTACATTAGATTTGTAATTTCAAAATGTAAGATACATGTTTAGGAAATACCCTAAAAGCATTCAATATAAATGGCCTAATTGAATACAAATGATAAAATATGCAAGCCTCATTTATGTCAAGGCATGTTACTTGAATGAAAATACAATTAACTATTAATATAGGACAATTTATGAATGCTATAAGGTTTACAGTTTATAGTTTAGGATTTAGGTTTTAGGGTAATAGGATGCCTTAAGGGGATCTATGTAGTAAGGTCCTAGTACAAAATGACATGGATTTTTTAAGTGAATAAAATTTGGTGAAGATTCCCAAGGCAACCAAATTTCATTAAGGTCTGAGGCAACTTCACCAAATTGTATTCACTTGAGCCATGTCATTTTGTCCTAGGAACTTACTAGACATAGATCCCCTTAAGCCATCCTATCACCCTAAATTGTAAATTGATCAACCTAGATAATAATTTATCTCATTCATATTATAATCTTGCACGATCTTATTATTGTTAAATTTGGTTGTCTTTGGCAACTTCACCAAATTTTGAGAGCTTATTTGATCCCCTAAAGAAATGTCATATTAGGACCCCTTAAGAAATCGATTTATGGTTTAGGGTGATAGGATGGCTTAAGGGGATCTATGTCTAGTGAGGTCCTAGGACAAAATGACATGGGTCAAGTGAATAAAATTTGGTGAAGTTGCCCAAGGCAACCAAATTTCATTAAGATCCTAAGAAAAAATGATGCCTTTAGGGGTTAGAGTTTAGAGTTTAGATTTTATGGTTTAGGGTAATAGGATAGCTTAAGGGGATCTATGTACTAAGATCCTACGACAAAATGAAATGGCTTAAGGGAATAAAATTTGGTGGAGTTTCCTAAGGCAACCAAATTTCATTTTAAGGTCCTAGGACAAAATGAATGCTTTAGTGTTTAGGGTTTAGATTTTAGAGTTCAGGGTTTAGGTTTTACGGAACTTAGGGTGAAGTTTTGGTGTCCCTTGGAATATAATGAGCTTTCAAGTTAGTGAAGAAATTTTTCTTGTGGAACAATTGATTGAGATAGCTCTTGTTTCAACTGACCAACCTAGATCATGAAATCTCATTCATATTATAATCTTGCACAATCTTATTATTGTTAAATTTGGTTGCCTTGGGCAACTTCACCAAATTTTGAGAACTTCTTTGATCCCCTTAAGAAATGTCATATTAGGATCCCTTAAGACATCAATTTACGATTTAGGGTGATAGGATGGCTTAAGGGGATCTATGTCTAATGAGGTCCTAGCACAAAATGACATGCCTCAAGTGAATAAATTTTGGTGACATTTCCCAAGGAAACAAAATTTCATTAAGGTCCTAGGAAAAAATGATGTCTTTAGGGTTTAGGGTTTAGAGTTTAGAGTTTAGGGTTTAGGGTTGTAACGCCCCGACTTAGTTACATTATAACAAAGAGCAAAAAAAAAGTTAACAGAATATATATATTTTTTTTGTTTAAACATATGTTATAAAGTATCTAAGACGTTGTTATATAAACTTAACAAATAAACTTAACACATTGATCATCAACAAAAGTACAAATTTTATTTCATGTAAGATCCAGTTATAAAATTACATACAATCAAATATTCCAAATGTCCATTTTACATAAAGCGAGATTTCAAAGAATCTCAATACATCAAAGGTGGCACAATCTGTACACTCTTACATAAGAGATGATTTACAAAACATAAAGTGTTCATCTGACATCTAATACAATATCCACGAACAAGCTCCGCATCAACAGTCACGAACAAAGTAGTAACTGGAAACTGTTGCAAGCTTAGGATCAACTGCAAGAAAGATCAAATAAAGGTGTAGCACGGTTTCCTCCTGACCACGTGGAACCCAAAGGTCCACTCCCTCCGTGCTAGGAGATACTGACAGGTCCACAAACAAAGCAGATAGAACATCACGTTTACGGGGTTTACAATTCATAATACAACATAACGTTTACAAATCAAAACGGATAAAACCACAGTATCAAGTTACATTAAATTGAAATTTCAACAAAAGGAAACACCATCATGATATAGACTAAGAGAGTGTCATCACATTGTCAGGATAGGTTACCCTGGTGAATCTTCCTAGACCACTGGCCCTCACCAAGAGTTACCCTGGTAGCCTCTACCGATTCCCGGCCCCTATGCAGACTAATGCGGTGTCGATACATCTTTCAAGAGGACAAGATGGCGACTTGCCATTCTAGGCCTTCTCAGCCTTTTCTCAACCTAAACGAGCGTTAAGAAGTAGGCGATGCATACCATTATCTGATTTAGTGTTTAGAACTACCCAACCCCTAAAATATTAGTTAGGTTATCACTTAATTAACACACCTACGTTAGGTTACCCAGACAATCACTATAGGATTTCGGCCCCTAACGCAAGCCACTCTCACTATAACATGACTCAACATAAAACCAATCTAGGGGATGCTATCAAGCACAAAAATAAAACCAGAATGTTTACATCCTTCACTAGAGGCAAATCACAATCTCTAGGATGTTACTTCAAAAGACTACAAAATATTACAAAGCTATACCCCGACAAAAGACAATTGTAATATGAGCATCATCATAGAAATGTGATAATCTTACCAATACAAATTCCATTTTTCATACTTTTGATAAAAATAACATCATCAATATTACTCTATATACTCACACCAAATAGTTACAATTTACCAAACTCCTTGAGTTAAATATTCATAATATCAAATTATAGATTTTATTATATTTCAAGAAAATTCCTTTATTAGCATTATAGCATAAGGATAACATAAAACCATTATTTTTACAAAAAAAAAATATCATTTATTTTAAAACGAACAATTCATCTCTACATCATTTTATATATATAGTTATCTACGAATGGTGTTTCACTTTGTATTATACAAATTTCATTAGAAAGAAGTTACAGTTAAAATATAACTTAAAGGTCTTATTTATTTCATTTATTCTTATTCAAAGATTCACACTTCATAGAAATTTGCGTTTTGTAAAAGCTTAACAACTGACTGTTATGTTAATGATTCTCTCATAAAGGAACTGCCACTGTTATCACATGCAAAGGAAATCGCCTTAAAGATAGTAATATTAGTTACTCTTAACTAAAGTTAGGCATAATTCAAGTCATGCATTAATAATATAGCTCAATTTATTCCAGCGAAAGCTATTCAGTGTAGTTATGTAAATCATTATTGTATAAACTTAAAATGCATACATAAAGCAGGAAATCTTAGGTGCAGAAATCTCAAAGTGAACGGATGCAGATAATAATCTAAGAGTCTCAAACTAGAGGATATCAAACAAAGAACGATTAGACTTGTACTACAGGGGTGTATCTTCTGTGTAACAGAAAGGATCACAGGTACGGAGACCTGAAGAAGAAGAAAATTGAATACCAGATATGTTCAACGCCACACTAAGGGAATTTGACCGAGCTTAAAATTTATTATCAGTTACTTATCCCTGAAAGATATTATTTTGAAAGGAGGACAGGCGGAGACATGCACACTAATATATTTTCATATATCTATATTTTGATTGTCATTACCATCCTAACGCATGCAGGAATATCACATCATAGTCTTAGCTGAGCTCGCGCCTTTACAAGAAATCTACGCCTTAAAATAAGGGTCTATTCTAGTAATTTTTCCTATGAAATTCATATAAGTTTATCCTAACAAAGACTTAATAGATACCAATCTTGCATAACCGAAACCAGAGGAATCACGCCATGCAGAAACAACTCTAATTTGCTTACAATACTTCCAAATGGTGATAAGTTTCATTCGCGCCGGAATAAGGATAAATTGACGCCATAGTTTAGAGGAGCTATTATATATCATTTTCATTAATCATGAAAGAGGGTTAAGCTGTAGTGATTGGTTGCGCAGGGAACTGGAAAAACAAAAACACACAGAAATTTCGATGGCTGGCAAAATCTGCTAGTATTGTGATCATTTTCTCAAATGACAGCTAAAGAATTAGCAAGTCTGGGATTCTCTAAATCAACACAATGGGCACAATACTATCATAGCAATTCTTAAACATACATAATCAGTTAACAATCTAAATCTTTATTAAATCTTTATTAAATTTTATAAAAGAGTACAGGTATAATCTATTTGACATAAGGTTTATTATTCTGTCCATATTTACTGCGCATGCTAGGGACATCCTCAACCATAATCTGAGAGTTAAGGTGAGAATAAAACAAAAGAATAGCGGCCCTGTAATGAACAGTGTTCATCAAGGCAGATATGGATATTACAACCTTTTATAACAGAACAAGACGAAAGGCGGACATGATACCAGGCAAGGATGAATAAATTTAATTGGGGTCAATGATACAGTTACTAACGTGTCAAGACTTTCTTTAAAAGATATATATTTATTCATTGTGTAGATCCATAATAGAGAGAAAATTCATTAAGGAGAAAGCCAAGATGCCTAATCAAAATATATGAGCAACTATAGCCATGCTTATAATATTTGATTGCTTATTCTAACCATTTTCTGTTTAATTTGCAGGTTTGATAATCCATTAATCTTTCCAAATGTTCAAAGTAGAAATTTACTAAACTTCAAAAGAAGAAAAACCTGGTTAATCTGAAAATCGAGCTGAAACGAATTCTGAAACCTTTGCTGATTCCTCGATTAATTTTCCAGACTTCAACGGCGAGATTCAAATCAATCAGCTTCAAATCATGCTTGAAAACAAAATCTAAAAAGAAAATTTCTTCTGAAACAGTTGCTGTACTGAAATTTTGCTAAAAAGCTGCTGCCGTAAAATTCTTCCCATGAATGTACCATTTCCCCAAAATCCAAAAGATATAAATTCATGCAATCAAGATTTCCAATCATTCAATATTAATTGACAGTTTCATTTGCATTGTAAATAACTCATTTAGTTCAACTCACTCTTAAAATATCAAAACAAACCTTTAACAGACAATCAGAGATTCGTAACTCGTCGAAAATAACTTGCTTTAAAAATATCTATTTCACACAATTCAATTTGCACAATTAAAACAATAATAATATTATTTAATTAAAAGCATTGCAAGGAATTAACTTTCACTGATAAATTCAACAACATATTTAATTTAATTTAATAAATTAAATCACAAACGTTGGCATAAACATTAATAAACATTTAATAAAATCAATATTAAATACGCAAACACAAAACAATATATATTTAAACATGACAAGACAAACTGGGCTACACGGGAAAACACAAAGATACTCGTTCAAAAACGAACGATGGTTTAAAAGGCCCTGTCAATACCTCCGACAACATATTAATAATGAATTAGGGTACAATCAGACCTGACAAGCAGGTGAAGCTGTTACTCGGTACCTGTGTCTGCAAGAAAACATCAAGGTTAAAACATGTATATATATATAATCTCATGTTAGAAAACACACCGTGAATAAGAATTGCAGCGTAGCAGGGCACTCACGAATGAGTAATGCTACACTGTCTTATCCACCGACACAAACGAGCAAGATCAATCATATCAACATGATAACATAAGCAATAATTATAACCAATAAGCTATATCATGAATGAAACTATCACAGTATGATCGAACCAACATAACCAAATAACCAGGATGTCAATGTATCATCCGCAAAAATCAAAACAACATAGTATCCAGAATCAAACTAAACAGTATGTCTATACTGGAGGGACACTACATCCTCCCCCCCTAGGATAAGGCTTACTCCTGGAAGCCTGGAAACAAATATGGATAAAGCTCATGCATACGTGTCACATCCTCCCAAGTAGCTGATGCCTCATCGCTAGGATCCCATTGGACCCTCACCTGATCAACATCTCGACCCCTGAGGGCGAGCCTCCGACGCTAAAGAATGCCCATGGGCTCCAAAGCCAGCTGCCCGTCCTCTACCTGTAATGCATTCCAATCGAGTACATGTGAAATGTCAGGATGATAAGCTCGAAGAACAGATACATGAAAGACATCATGAATACGTGATAGATTGGGTGGTAAAGCAAGTCGATACGCCACAGGACCAATCCTCTCAAGAATCTCGAATGGTCCCACAAAACGAGGCGCAAGCTTAGAGCCTTTTCCATAACGGATTGGACTCTTGCGCGGACGAACTCGAAGAAAAACCCTGTCACCAACTGAGAACTGTCTATCCACCCTATGCGCATCAACATATTTTTTTTGTCTATCCTGTGCTGCTACCAAGTGCTCTCTAATACGATCAACCTGTTGCTCCATATCACGAAGCATCTCAGGACCGAGTAGAACTCTATCCTCAAGTCGATCCCAACTCAATGGTGTACGACAAGGACGTCCATATAGTGCCTGAAATGGAGGCATACCTATGGAACTCTGATAACCATTGTTATAGGCGAATTCCACTAAGTATAAATAGTCCTCCCAATGAGACTGTCGATCCATCACATACATTCTAAGCATATCTTCGAGAATCTAATTGACTCTCTCTGTCTGACCATCAGTCTCAGGATGATAGGCTGAACTGAAATTCAACTGCGTACCTAAAGCATGCTGTAATGATGTCCATAAAGCTGATGTAAATACAGGATCCCTATCTGAAATGATTCTACGTGGAATCCCATGCAATCGTACTATATCCTCCATGAAAATTTTGGCCACAGAGGAAGCATTGTAAGAAGATCGAACTGGTGAAAAATGAGCTACCTTTGTCAATCTATCAACAGTAACCATGATGGCATCATGTCGACGTGATGACGTAGGTAATCCAACAATAAAATCCACTGATATTACATCCCATTTTCACTCAGGAATGAGATGTGGCTGTAACAAACCAGCGGGATGTTGATGCTCCACCTTGACTCTCTGGCATTCAAGGCATCTCGATACAAAATCAGCAATGTCACACTTCATACCAGGCCAAAAATATATATGTCAAAGATCCTCATGCATCTTCTTAACACCAGGATGAGCTGAGTATGGAGCTCGATGTGCCTCCGACAAAATAAGAGTGCGAAGATTCTTAGTAGGTGGTACATAAATACGACCCAGATGTCGCAACAAACCATCTAACTCAATTACATATCCTGAAAATCTTCCCTCCAAGGGTCTATCTGAATCAATTTCCATCTTCACTTCCTGATATAATCTATCAGAAGGAAGAGCGGCCAATATCTGACTTCTCAACTCAACTCCAAGTGTCATGGCTGAAATCTCATATCTTCGCCGACTAAGGGCATCTGCCACCACATTCTCCTTACCCTGAACATATCTCACCTCAAAATCATATTCACAAAGGAACTCCATCCACCGTCTCTGCCTAGCATTCAGATTAGGCTGTGTGAATATATATTGCAGACTGCGGTGATCACAATGAAGTTCAAAATGATGCCTAGGTAACAAGAAATGTCTCCAGCGAACTAGAGCATGAACAACTGCAGCGAGCTCTAAATCATGTGTGGGGTAATTCTGTTCATGATCTTTGAGTTTGCGAGACTCATAAGCAATCACTCGTCCATCCTGCATCAATACAGCTCCTAAACCTTCCAAGGAAGCATCCGTGCACACAACAAAATCCTTAGCAGGATCAGGAACTGCTAAGATAGGTGCACTAGTCAGCTTATCCTTAAGTATCTGAAAAGCCAATTGACACTGATCTGTCCAAATGAATTTCTTCCCTTTCCTCTAAAGAGAAGTAATGGGGTGTCCAATCCTAGAAAGCCCCTGAACAAATCGTCTGTAGTAACCAGCAAGGCCCATGAAACTACGAACGTCAGAAACATTTTTAGGTACGGGCCAATCAATGATAGCTTGAATCTTTGTAGGATCCACAACTATTCCCTCTCCAGAAATCACATGTCCAAGATATTTCACCTCAGTTTGGAAGAATTCACATTTCTTCAAATTTCCAAACAATTGGTTCTCCCTCAAACACTGCAGAACTTGTCTCAAATGCTCCTCATGTTCCTGCATATTTCTTGAATATATCAAAATATCATCAAGAAACACGAGAACAAATCGATCAAGATAGGTGCGAAACACACCATTCATCAGACTCATAAATATCGATGGTGCATTCGTTAACCCAAATGGTACTACTGTGAACTCGTAGTGCCCGTATCGAGTTTAGAATGTCGTTTTATGGATATCAGCTTCTGCAATTCGCAACTGATGGTAACCAGATTTCAAATCAATCTTAGAGAATACAGTTGCTCCCTTGATCTGATCAAAAAGATCGTCAATTCTGGGTAATGGATACCTGTTCTTAATCGTTACCTTATTCAATTGACGATAGTCAATGCACAATCTGAGAGATCCATCCTTCTTCTTCACGAAGATAATAGGTGCTCCCCAAGGGGATACACTCGGATGAATGAAACCCTTTGCCAAGAGTTCCTCCAACTGAATACGAAACTCCTCCAGTTCCTGTGTAGTCATTCTATATGGAGCACGAGAGATGGGTTCTGCTCCAGGAACTAAATCAACTCTGAAATCTATGTCACGCTTCGGTGGCATACCAGGAATATCATTAGGAAAAACATCAGTGAATTCCCTAAGAATGGGGTGATCATCAAGTGATATCTCTTGACTTTCACTAGAATCCAAGTCACTCACCATTGTCGCAAACAACTGACATCCCTGGCGAAGGCATCTCTTCAACTGCATAGCAAAAATTATCCGCAAAGAGATGGGTCTCTGAACACCAACAATCTTAACCTCTGTACCATCATCATTAATGCAACATACTGTCTTCTGACGACAATCAATCACTGCATGATGAGCTCCTAACCAATCCATTCCCAAAACAATGTCATATGACCCTAAAGGTGTGACTCGAAGATCTACAGAAGTAGTCAATGATCCAATCCTAAGTCCACAATTGCGGACGAGGGATTCAACTGCTACTTTAGCCCTAGAAGCAAATTCCACCTGCCACCTATCGCCTTGCTTTACGGCCACAAGTCCACAACGCTCAAGTATAGAAGGTGAAATAAAAGAATCAGTAGCACCAGAATCGAAAAGAATATTAACATCAATACCCTGTAACTGACCTGAAGATTCAACCACTGTGTTCTGATGATCCGCTTGGCGGTTATTTACCACAACAAACACTGTATGAGTATGACCCACATCACCAACTGTCGGCTCTGAAGCTGCCGGTTGTTGTCCATAACCTGACGTACCTCGCATAGGACACTGTCTAGCAATATGTCCTTGCTGTCCACACGAGAAACATCCAGTGCCTCTGCCAAATCCTCTGCCACCCGAAGGTGCATTGGATTGCTGATAACTACCTCGAATCACTGTCAACTGAGTACTCTGAATTGGCTGGTTCTGTTGATTGCACTTATTGCGCCACCAATTGCGGTTCCTTCCTGATTGAGAATTATTACTTTGTTGGAACTGTGGATTTTTATTCTTTTGTTGATTGCGCTGCTATTGCTGTCCACCCTTAACGGGTGCTTGTTGACTCCTAGAGGAACCGCCTGTCTGAAACTGACCACTACGCTAACCAAAACCTAAAACAGGAGCACTGCCTATCTTTACTCTAGTGTGTCCACCCAAAGCCATAGCAAGGTTCTCTTCCACTATTCGTGCCTTCTCCACAGCAACCTCCATAGTCTTCGGATCGAAGACTCTGACTCCACCACTAATACGAGCGTTTAAGCCCCTGATGAAGTGTTGCACCAACATTGCCTCATCATCCACAATCCCTGCATATTGCTTAAGCTCATAAAACCTGCGCTCAAACTGTTCCACGGACATAGCCATCTGATGAAGATCGTGAAACTCATCCGCACGTTGCTGCCTCCAATGCTCGGACAAGAAACGTGCTATGAATCTCTCCTGGAACATATCCCATGAGACTGCACCAATCTCTAGATGGAGCTTTTGCTCCTCCAATCGCCACCAAGTAGAGGCAAAGCCTCTAAGATGCATTATGGCGCAACGAGAACAAGTATTACTGCCATAAGGATGCATTGCAAAGCATCGTCCCAAATCAAGCAACCAAGTCTCTGCCTCTAAACCACCACCAGATCCATCAAATGTAGGAGGGCGTGCCCTCAACAAATCTCGCATGTGACTTGCAATAATGGCATCCTGCTGCACTGAATCATCAACTCTCCTCGGAGATCTATCACGTTCTCTATTCACTTCCTGTTCCACTTCCTGTCTAGGTCCAAGTCGAGCTAGGACCTCCTCAAGTAAAGGGCATAACTGTGATCCCTCTACCGCTGACTGTTCTGGATTTTGTGCCTTATTACCTTGATCCAACTGCGGACCCAAATGTTCTGCCTGATCACTCTGATGAGGGCTCGGAGGGGGAGTAACCTGGCGGTTTGACCCACGGCCACCACCCCGGCCTTGACCACGACCTCTAACACGACGCCTAGGCATGATCCTACACACAAACCAAAACAAGTCTTGTTATAAGACAAACAAAGCAAACGGCAAACACAACAACCAAGTCTAACGTACTAAACAACCTAATGGGCTCATTTATCTAGAGCACCAAGTGTTAGAACTTGGTTCTGATACCAATCTGTAACGCCCTGACTTAGTTACATTATAACAAAGAGCAAAAACAAAGTTAACAAATTTTTATTTTTTTTTGTTTAAACATATGTTATAAAGTATCTAAGACGTTGTTATATAAACTTAACAAATAAACTTAACACACTGATCATCAACAAAAGTACAAATTTGATTTCATGTAAGATCCAGTTATAAAATTACATACAATCAAATATTCCAAATGTCCATTTTACATAAAGCGAGATTTCAAAGAATCTCCATACATCAAAGGTGGCACAATCTGTACACTCTTACATAAGAGATTATTTACAAAACATAAAGTGTTCATATGACATCTGATACAATATCCACGAACAAGCTCCGCATCAACAGTCACGAACAAAGTAGTAACTGGAAATTGCTGCAAGCTTAGGATCAACTGCAAGAAAGATCAAATAAAGGTGTAGCACGGTTTCCTCCTAACCACGTGGAACCCAAAGGTCCACTCCCTCTGTGCTAGGAGATACTGATAGGTCCACAAACAAAGCAGATAGAACATCATGTTTACGGGGTTTACAATTCACAATACAACATAACGTTTACAAATCAAAAAGGATAAAACCACAGTATCAAGTTACATTAAATTGAAATTTCAACAAAAGGAAACACCATCATGATATAGACTAAGAGAGTGTCATCACATTGTCAGGATAGGTTACCCTGGTGAATCTTCCTAGACTACCGGCCCTCACCAAGAGTTACCCTGGTAGCCTCTACCGATTCCCGGCCCCTATGCAAACTAATGCGGTGTCGATACATCTTTCAAGAGGACAAGATGGCGACTTGCCATTCCAGGCCTTCTCAGCCTTTTCTCAACCTAAACGAGCATTAAGAAGTAGGCGATGCATACCATTATCTGATTTAGTGTTTAGAACTACCCAACCCCTAAAATATTAGTTAGGTTATCACTTAATTAACACACCTACGTTAGGTTACCCAGAAAATCACTATAGGATTTCAGCCCCTAACGCAAGCCACTCTCACTATAACATGACTCAACATAAAACCAATCTAGGGGATGCTATCAAGCACAAAAATAAAACCAGAATGTTTACATCCTTCACTAGAGGCAAATCACAATCTCTAGGATGTTACTTCAAAAGACTACAAAATATTACAAAGCTATACCCCGACAAAAGACAATTGTAATATGAGCATCATCATAGAAATGTGATAATCTTACCAATACAAATTCCATTTTTCATACTTTTGATAAAAATAACATCATCAATATTACTCTATATACTCACACCAAATAGTTACAATTTACCAAACTCCTTGAGTTAAATATTCATAATATCAAATTATAGATTTTATTATATTTCAAGAAAATTCCTTTATTAGCATTATAGCATAAGGATAACATAAAACCATTATTTTTACAAAAAAAAAATATCATTTATTTTAAAACGAACAATTCATCTCTACATCATTTTATATATATAGTTATCTACGAATGGTGTTTCACTTTGTATTATACAAATTTCATTAGAAAGAAGTTACAGTTAAAATATAACTTAAAGGTCTTATTTATTTCATTTATTCTTATTCAAAGACTCACACTTCATAGAAATTTGCGTTTTGCAAAAGCTTAACAACTGACTGTTATGTTAATGATTCTCTCATAAAGGAACTGCCACTATTATCACATGCAAAGGAAATCGCCTTAAAGATAGTAATATTAGTTACTCTTAACTAAAGTTAGGCGTAATTCAAGTCATGCATTAATAATATAGCTCAGTTTATTCCAGCGAAAGCTATTCAGCGTAGTTATGTAAATCATTATTGTATAAACTTAAAATGCATACATAAAGCAGGAAATCTTAGGCGCAGAAATCTCAAAGTGAACGGATGCAGATAATAATCTAAGAGTCTCAAACTAGAGGATATCAAACAAAGAACGATTAGACTTGTACAGGGGCGTATCTTCTATGTAACAGAAAGGATCACAGGTACGAAGACCTAAAGAAGAAGAAAATTGAATACCAGATATGTTCAACGCACACTAAGGGAATTTGACCGAGCCTAAAATTTATTATCAGTTACTTATCCCTGAAAGATATTATTTTGAAAGGAGGACAGGCGGAGACATGCACACTAATATATTTTCATATATCTATATTTTGATTGTCATTACCATCCTAACGCATGCAGGAATATCACATCATTGTCTTAGCTGAGCTCGCGCCTTTACAAGAAATCTACGCCTTAAAATAAGGGTCTATTCTAGTAATTTTCCTATGAAATTCATATAAGTTTATCCTAACAAAGACTTAATAGATACCAATCTTGCATAACCGAAACCAGAGGAATCACGCCATGCAGAAACAACTCTAATTTTCTTACAATACTTCCAAACGGTGATAAGTTTCATTCGCGCCGGAATAAGGATAAATTGACGCCACAGTTTAGAGGAGCTATTATATATCATTTTCATTAATCATGAAAGAGGGTTAAGCTGTAGTGATTGGCTGCGCAGGGAACTGGAAAAACAAAAACACACAGAAATTTCGACGGCTGGCAAAATCTGCTAGTATTGTGATCATTTTCTCGAATGACAACTAAAGAATTAGCAAGTCTGGGATTCTCTAAATCAACACAATGTGCACAATATTATCATAGCAATTCTTAAACATACATAATCAGTTAACAATCTAAATCTTTATTAAATCTTTATTAAATTTTATAAAAGAGTACAGGTATAATCTGTTTGACATAAGGTTTATTATTCTGTCCATATTTACTGCGCGTGCTAGGGACATCCTCAACCATAATCTAAGAGTGAAGGTGAGAATAAAATAAAAGAATAGCGGCGTTGTAATGAACAGTGTTCATCAAGGCAGATATGGATATTACAACCTTTTATAACAGAACAAGACGAAAGGCAGACAGGATACTAGGCAAGGATGAATAAATTTAATTAGGGTCAGTGATACAGTTACTAACGTGTCAAGACTTTCTTTAAAAGATATATATTTATTCATTGTGTAGATCCGTAATAGAGAGAAAATTCATTAAGGAGAAAGCCAAGATGCCTAATCAAAATATATGAGCAACTATAGCCATGCTTATAATATTTGATTGCTTATTCTAACCATTTTCTGTTTAATTTGCAGGTTTGATAATCCATTAATCTTTCCAAATGTTCAAAGTAGAAATTTACTAAACTTCAAAAGAAGAAAAACCTGGTTAATCTGAAAATCGAGCTGAAACGAATTCTGAAACCTTTGCTGATTCCTCGATTAATTTTCCAGACTTCAACGGCGAGATTCAAATCAATCAACTTCAAATCACGCTTGAAAACAAAATCTAAAAAGAAAATTTCGTCTGAAACAGTTGCTGTACTGAAATTTTGCTAAAAAGCTGCTGCCGTAAAATTCTTCCCGTGAATGTACCATTTCCCCAAAATCCAAAAGATATAAATTCATGCAATCAAGATTTCCAATCATTCAATATTAATTGACAGTTTCATTTGCATTGTAAATAACTCATTCAGTTCAACTCACTCTTAAAATATCAAAACAAACCTTTAACAGACAATTCGTAACTCGTCGAAAATAACTTGCTTTAAAAATATCTATTTCACACAATTCAATTTGCACAATTAAAACAACAATAATATTATTTAATTAAAAGCATTGCAAAGAATTAACTTTCACTGATAAATTCAATAACATATTTAATTTAATTTAATAAATTAAATCAAAAATTTTGGCATAAACATTAATAAACATTTAATAAAATCAATATTAAATACACAAACACAAAACAATATATATTTAAACATGACAAGACAAACTGGGCTACACGGGAAAACACAAAGATACTCGTTCAAAAACGAACGATGGTTTAAAAGGACCTGTCAATACCTCCGACAACATATTAATAATGAATTTAGGGTACACTCAGACCTGACAAGCAGGTGAAGCTGTTACCCGGTACCTGTGTCTGTAAGAAAACATCAAGGTTAAAACATGTATATATATATAATCTCATGTTAGAAAACACACCGTGAATAAGAATTGCAGCATAGCAGGGTACTCACGAATGAGTAATGCTACACTGTCTTATCCACCGACACAAACGAGCAAGATCAATCATATCAACATGATAACATAAGCAATAATTATAACCAATAAGCTATATCATGAATGAAACTATCACAGTATAATCGAACCAACATAACCAAATAACCAGGATGTCAATGTATCATCCGCAAAAATCAAAACAACATAGTATCCAGAATCAACTAAGCATCTAACAAACAGAATCAAACTAAACAGTATGTCTAAACTGGAGGGACACTACAAGGGTAATAGGATGGCTTAAGGGCATCTTTGTAGTAAGGTCCTACGACAAAATGACATGGTTTAAGGGAATAAAATTTGGTGGATTTGCCTAAGGCAACCAAATTTCATTTTAAGGTCCTAGGACAAAATGAATGCTTTAGTGTTAAGGGTTCTGATCTTAGAGTTCAGGGTTTAGGGTTTAGCGAACTTAGGGTGAAGTTTGGGTGGCCCTTGGAATAATGGACTTGCAAGTTAGTGCCTAGTTTATGAATATTTTTTATTTTATGAATAGATTAACTATTTGCATAATAGAAACACATAATTATGTGTTATTAAGATTGAGTTTGATGTATATTTTAATTGGATATATTTTTAATTGAATATAAGATTATTTTATTTAACATTTTTTTCATTAATATTTCCCACTTAAATGAATTTTATGATATAAAATGTATAATATAAATTATTTAATGTTGAATCAAGTATTTTATTTTTGATTGTTTGGAATTGAAAGAACCTAAATGAAA
Organism: Sequoia sempervirens; assembly: GCA_007258455.2. Taxonomy (NCBI): domain Eukaryota; kingdom Viridiplantae; phylum Streptophyta; class Pinopsida; order Cupressales; family Cupressaceae; genus Sequoia; species Sequoia sempervirens. The sequence continues at coordinate 68,651 of VDFB02049892.1, forward strand.
GAAAAGAAAAATATTTACATTCTTTTAGTGTCTAGGTAACTAGTGCAAAAATTGAGATTTTAGACTAAACTAGAAGCCTAATTAACAAGTAATTGACTAGAATGAGGGTTAAGATTGTCAAAAGACAACAAACAACACATGCAAACAAGGAATGACTAAGAGAGATCAAAACATAAAATAGAAATGAATGTTGAATACTATCTAATTAAGTGACAATTGGAAATCGATTGTACACTTGGATTTATGAATTTGCTAACTAGATTTGCAAACAAACATTGATAAAATTTATGAATTGTAACTATTCCTTAACATATATTTTTTTAATCTAATTATAATTTAACATTGAAACTAAATTTTAACATATCGTTTTCTCCATACAATGCAAATGAAATTTAAAACATTTAAATTTTGCAAATGAATTTTCTTGAGCTCAAAATTAAAGGGTTTTCAAAATCAAAATGATTTGTTCAATTTCAATTTAGGGTTTTAGCAAAAAAAATTGCTTCAATTTCTAAGTAATTAGGGTTTTAAATGCAATTTTTGTTTTATTTCAAACTAGGGTTTCAAAATTTATTTTTTTTTTGAATTGATTGATTGGGGTTTCTAAAAGTAATTTTTATTTCATCTCAATTTCTAGGGTTTTAAAATGCATTTTTGTTTTTTCATTTCAATTAGGGTTTACAAATACAATTTTTTTTTGGTTTGATCAAATAATTTAGGTTTCAAAAGCTAAATTTTGTTTCTAAAATACATTTGAACGTTCATTTTTTCGTTCTATTCAATATCTTCTAGTTTCATTGCATTTTTTCATCTATTTCTACAATTCCTCATTTCTACTATAACAGGAAATAAAATGCATAAAACATAATATAAATTAAAAAAAAACATGCTAAAATGAACTACTATTCACAATTTCAATAAAAAATGAAAATTTTGCAAAAAAATGGGGGTGGACGAGTACCTGGAAGCTGGAGTGGAGGTCACTGTCGCTCAAAACTCGAGATCCCATGCACTGCTAAAATGAATAGTTAGTTCATTTTTAAAAAATAAATACCATTATGAAATGAGATCCCGATTATTACAAAACGGGATCCCAATTTTTATAAATCGGGATATTGTTTCATACTAATCGGGATCCCATTCCCTATCTGTCGGTTTTGGACCCTCTAATGTAAACGGGATCTCGAGTTTTAAAAAATGAGATCCCGTTTAAGATTTAAGCTCGGGATCTTGAAACTAAACAGGATCTCGATTTTTAAAATCGGGATCTTGTTTGTAAAAATCAGGATCTCATTTTTGCATTACCAAATTCATTTTTTTGGCTAAGGAAAAAGCTTCCACATTTCATGGACTCAACTTTGTGCACTTAACCTACATCATACTATATAAAGTATATAATTGATCCCACTTTTGGTCTCATGATCTCGCTTTGGCATATATTGTCATGTCTTAGATTATTTATCTTGTGTTACTCACTCAAAATTATAATATAATACATTTCAATATATTACAATATTCACATGATGATATGCTTTAGTTGTTAAAATAAATTCAAATTGACCAAATTGGTCGCAATGAAACATTTTTCCTAGTTTATGTTATTTCAAAATAATCATTCAGATTAAAGGATTGTTTATGTAGACATGTAAAAATGACCTAACACATATCACACATCCTTAATGACACTTTATATTTATTGGTATCTTTATCATTAATATCACTACATTTCACGTCATTTAAATTAAAAACCCTATTTTCATCTATTAATTTAATAATCTTTAATTATTTCATTATTTCACTATATCATCATTAATCTAACTTTTATTCCTCTTGATTAATTAATTAACACAAGTTATTTAATTATGTCACTAATATACCCTATTCTCCTAAATCAATTAAATTGTTATTACTTAATAATTTAATTAAATTCCTTTCCCCTTTCTAAACCTGAATAATTAAAATTCATTATTAGACATCATTCAACATAGTCAACAAACAAATACAGCTTTATTATAACAACCCCGGTGATCTACTCAGTAAATTTTCAATTTTTTCATCTCAAGTGAATGATCAATGATGCCATAACATAGTAATAATTTTTTTTCTTTTCCATAATGCAAATTACTTGCACATTTGAAATAAACACTATTCCAAACTTCCATTGCATTTCATTGTAATTTCACAAATCTTTCCATAATATAGATTTCATAATGAATAAACTCAAGTTTATCATTCAAGATTACAATCTTCCAAATAAATGGGTATAAGATACATACATAGCTCTTTTGAGCTTCATTTGACAATAGATATACATACTAGTTCTAATGTCGTCGCATTGGTGCATACATTCTAGATGTCTCCATTCCTTGGTGCATACACTCTAGTTGTCCGCAATACTGGTGCAAACATCTGCAAACCTTGACTTCCAATTGATGAGGAGAAGCATGACTCAAGCGCTTTTCTACCAACCATAAAACTCAAATGCGGTCCCCCGCACATATTCCACATATGACAAGATGGCCCTATCCTTCAATGGAGAGATTGGTTGGTAAAACCCCATAACAATAGCCTATTTAAGCTTAGTGTTGTGTCCTACATAACTAGAACTTGTAGACACTATACAATCCTAAACTAGCATGCATAAAAGGAACATAGTGAACTGACAGTATAAATAGTGGTAACTTACACTACTTTGGCCAAAGTATTCTCATCCAGTACTTCGAGTGACATTCATCTTATTCACATTCACTAACATAGCTCAGTTTGGATTATAACCATTCATATACTATGCTTAGGTAAATTCCTTCCATAGGTAATCATTAACCTCAGAAATAACCTATTCCCCTTTTCCCAAAAAACAATGGTATCTCTACCAATAAAAAATAAGCATAAGTTACCCCCTTCAATGGATTTTCTTATCCTAGGTATAACATATGAGCTTTTATAGTTTATAAATTAACTTTGCATAAACAACTTAACAAGCTATTCCCTTCATTGGATAGCCTAGTCTCAAGAATATCTAAGTTATAATCTAAAGTATAACTACATAAGCTTCATCTAATCATATAATAAATATTCATAAATAATTGACTCCATTTAGGAATATATCTTAACAATAATTGATTCTCATCAAGAGTATAATTTCATTAATAAATGACCTTAATCGAAGGGCAATCATATCAGTAAATGATTCTAGTGTAATATCCTTAGTAAAAAGGGTTATTTAAAGAGTATAATCTTGTCAACATTATGACTTCTCATTAAGAGTGTAATGCAACCAAAGAGGTAACAACTAAAACTCAATAGGTAATCCCATCTATGGCTCTAATCAAGTAGCAATTCATAAACTCAAGTGATCAACTTAATCACATAGGTGAGTCTCAACCTTCATCCTGATGCTAGGATAAAGTCAACAATCATCAATCAATCCAATCATGTAGGTTAATCTAAACCTATGGGTTCCAAAAAAAGATGAACAAAAGCCCCAACCAAGTAGTTTATTCTCAACCTATCAATCCCAATGGGTAATCAAGTAAATATTCCAACCTAGTAGGTAATTCTTAACCTATGGTTTCAATCATTAATCAAATATACTTCTCGATCCAAATAGGTTACTCTCAACCTAAGGATTCATTTGAAAGTAAAGTAATGATCAAGTGATCATTAAGCATAGATTAGCAATATGATGTCTCATCCTATCATATCTTTCATACAATCACTATTGATGTTTTGCTAAACCTTATCATTCCTAAGGTTTCCTAGCATTATAAGCTAGCAATGTCAAGTTACTTCATGACATTGATACAAATTTTACATTATAAATGTAGTGTAAACTATCTATGTATAGAAAAATCATTTGAGTTCCCACATAGGGTATATAAGAGTATCAAATCACTCCCTTAAGCTATTCACGCTTCATCAAATCTAGTATATAATACTATTGAAAACATCCACTCCTTAATACGGAGTATGTAAAAAAAATCATAAGGAAATCATATCAATAAGACTCTTTTCCTTTCCAATAAGAAAATAGATTATTACTCTATTTCAAGCAATCAAATGCAAATCCAAATAAAACACACAAGACATTCAATCTTTCAAAAATATAGATAAACATAAAGAGAATAGAATCTTTGCATGTTAATCACTTTAATCCAATTGACTCATGGGATCTCAAGCTTGGCCCTCTCTTAAAATCAACTTAGCAACAAAACCCTTTCAATTCTTCTCACTAAAGTTTCCTAACAAATAACTCTCAACAATATAAGAATCTCTCAATTAAAATGTGGTAGAATAGAACAATGTAATGATGCATATATGTGTCTCCAAATGAGGTGAGAATGCCTCCTATTTATACCCAAAAACTAGCATCTACAAGCTACAAACAAGGCTTATGAAATGACACTTATCAACCTAATTCCATCGAATCAACTTGATAACAAAAAGGTGGTGAATATCTATCTCATTACTCACCCATACAGGACAGAAGATCGACTGAATGCTTTCCAACAACATTTTGACCGGGTCATAAAGCATATGTTTCATTCTAGAAATCAACTTAGAAGCTCAAAAGACTTCTAAAAGAAACATAGTCTAATTCATGATATGGCACCAACTATTCATCACATTTCCTATTTACAAGCTTGTTGTTTATCAAAGGAATAAGTCAACACTTATTTGGATGTGTTTCACATAGTCAACTTGGTCCAAGCCAAAGCATTTGACACATTTCAATGAGTTGAAACCTCTCTCATTATAACCCTACTTTATCATTAACTTAGCACATTTTCCACCTCAATGATACACAACACTTGCATATTAATTATATGCTATGTGTCTTAGATATTGACTCATGCTTTGGATTTACTATGCTATGCTTACAAGGCATTACATATATAATGGTCACCCTTAGTTCAGGCACAACATATAATATATGCCTCTTACTTTATGCACAACTTTCCCAGTGTTTCAAGAATTCCAAGGTAGTATAAAAGGTAGCACTGTATACATATGTGCTTGGTTCTTAACAAAAAAAATCATTTAGGATATAAACATTTTATCGACCATGCCATATATTCAATTAACATTTTGCCATACTATAATGAATGTGTTGCCTATTAATACATGCAAGCAACATTTAAATTTGTATGCTATGTTAAATAGCAATGCACTATCATATAATGCGCTATTTTCATTATAGTATATATATAATAAAATATATATATGGGTGATCCCACAATACTGGTTTACAATTTTTGGCCAAACTGAACATTGAACTGATTTTTTAACTAAATCTTCACTTTTGGGCACCTATAGCCTCTAAACTATGAGGAATTTAAAGATTATGTAAAACTAGTGATTTGTGACATTTTTTTTTGTCTATATATATATATATATTAAATTTTTGGAATCACATTGCGTTTCTTTTTCCATCTCATTCAAAAACTAGTTTTTAACAGTAAACATCATTTTTAAAGAGTAACATGTACTTGCCAACACATAACTTTTTCTATGAAGGATAAAATTCTAGTTTTTTCAAATTTAAATTTATAACTACGATAACTAGTGCATAGAATTGGTTTCATAGCATTTCATTGAATTTTTTTTTCTTAATTAAGTTTTGAAGTCAAACTAGTTACAATTTAGACATGATTTACTTGCTAACACAACTTTTTTTGTATGTATCGAAATTCAAATTTTTTTTGTTGGATCAAGGACATCGATATCTAGTGCATAGATATTTTTCAAATTTTTGTATAATCTGCTATTTTTCCACATGTGCAGAACAAAGAGCTTGATTTTTGGTGAAAAACCTATCTTTAATTAAACTAAAAAAATACAAAATAAAACTAAAACATATTAAAATTATATTCAATGGATAGCTCGTTTCGAGGACTACAATTGTCCAATTGGGTCTATGAAGTTTCCTCCATTTTCAACCTCAACCTAAGATTTGAAAGGAAAAATTTTGTAGAAATTTGGTAGAAGAGGGGGAGAAGGGAAAAAAAGGGGGGTTTGAGTGAACCCCCCTTCACCCCTTCGAGCAAAGGAGGGTTTGCTCAAATCCCCCTTGTTTTGCAATTTTTCCTTTGTTTTCCTTAAAAATGGTGCCAAAAGGTATGACATCATCAAAAGGGGTTTGCTCGAAGAGGGGTTTGAGTGAACCCCTTTTTTGGGTTTGCTCAAACCCCCCCTTCGAGTGAACCCCTAAAAACTTGATTTTTTTTTATGGGAGTGTTTTGCTAATTTTCTTTCCTGAACGGAATTGTAAACCAATTTTGTGGGATAACCCATATAATATGTATGTATATACATATATATATATATATGTACAAAATTACTAAATATATGTATATTTATACCAACTTACAGGTTATAAAAATTCATCATTTGATATTTGAATGAATATATCCATGCTATCATTTTTCGTCAAACAATACACATGTGTATGTCCATACACATATACACATATATATACATGGAATCCCATTCAAGAATCAAGGTGTCTAATAACTTTGTTCCAAATTCTCTATCCAACATAGATTCTCCACACCCTACTAACCCCAAGGAAATGGTTAGGCTGAAGCATCTAACAAAACCATCCTAAAAATACTAAAGAAGACTATTAATGATGTCGACCATGATTGGAATTTGCAATTGAACCCAACTCTATGGGATTATCCAACCAATATCTAAACACCTATAGGTGCCACACCTTTCTGCTTGGTCTACAAATCAAAAGCTATCCTACCTATCAAAGTCAAAATCCCCTCATTGCGAATCTCACTAAAAGGCATGATCAATAATGAAGAGTGTCGGGTATCCAAATTAAATGAGTTGGAACTCTTAGATGGTGTTTGAGCGCATTAAACCATCTTTAGGTTTATCAGAATCAGCTCAAATGAAGCTATGATAAAAAGATCAAAAATAGAAGCTTTCAAGTTGGTGACTTGGTACTCAAAGAGAATCAGAAGGTACAATTGAATCAAAATGGAAAAGGTAAGTTTGAACCCAATTGGTTAGGCCCATTCATCATCATAACAAGCTACGACTCTGGAGCTTATTAGTTGGATACTCTTAAAGGAGAACCCTTAGTCGAACCATTGAACAACATCCACCTAAAGAAGTTATATACATGAAACATGTTAGAATACCCCAGGAAAAGGGTAAAAATCCAAAAAAAATAAAAAAAATAAAAAAAATCAAGAAAAACAGTAAAGAGAAATAAAACATTCTTTTAGTGAAAACCACTTTGTGGCGCTACTAGAATAGGTACTATAGTGAAAACCTAGCAAATAGGCGCTATGTTTGAATAATACTTGCATCATTATCTATTAGCATGTATCCAAAGCACCGACTCATTCGTCCCATAATAAAACATGTGTCCAACCATGGCTTGGTAACTAATTCAGTATTGACCTTTGTTATACCAACAATTTCCATCACCTAGAACAAGCAGTCTCACCCTGAACTAGAGGAAACTTACCAAAGTTGGTTGTGGATTAGATCCTTTTGTGTCCTATCATGGTCAAAACTATCGAAAAATTAAAAAAATCCAAAAAATGATAAAATCAAAACAACAACTTTGGATTATTCCTTCCCTCAAAATTCTAAGATATCAACATTTGCTTGAACCACACAGTTAGTTCGAGTAGATTTCTAGTAACATATCCTCTAGGAACAGAAGTGGAATATCAATCCACGTTATCAATTTTGTTTGAATTCCAAAAACATGTTATGCTTTGAGTCAACACTGGTTGAACTATGTGGTCTCCGTGTGTACAACATAGGCAAGGCTTATCAACCCTTGAGGCCTTAGATTAGTCCCCTTAGGTGTCTATCATGCTTTCTTTCAACTTTAGTTGAAAAAATCAAAATCCAAAAATATTCACAAAAATTCAAAATCCAAAAACATTCACAAAAATTCAAAATCCAAAAACATGAACACAAAAATTCAAAATCCAAAAAAAGTCACAAAAATTCAAAATACAAAAGCATCCACAAAGTAGAAAAGATAAAAAACATGTTCTTATCAAACTAAGCAAACTACGAGCCTTTGTGTGTACAACGTAGACAAGGCTTATCTTTGATGAGCCCTCAAGGCCCTAGGTTAGTCCCCTGAAAACAACAAAAACATCATAAAACTCATAAAAATTAAAATGTCCTACCCCCATCATCACAATCCACAATAAACTTTTCATCCTTAATAAAAAAATTGTCACATTCACCCTTTGAAAAAACAAAGAAAGAAAGAAAGAAAATATCAAAAGCTAGAGTTTTCAAGCAAACTATCACAAATATCTAATTACAAATAGACGGAAGAAATGATAGTGTTAACTACCTATCTTTTGACAATTCTCCATCAACATCCCAAGATATGCCTTAATGGATCCATTCCTATGATAGACATGATCAAGAATGGATAATAGCTTGAAACCTCAAAATAGATATTTCAAGTGATACTATAACTTTGTTTTATCTTTATTATTTATTTTATTGACTCATTCCCAGGATCTCTCGAGGATTTCCATAAGGATTTAGAGAAGAAGGAATGGAGGCAATTGAATGTCATTTCAGTTTGTTATTTGTAAAATGTTTTTGTGATACTACCATGGCGAATACTTGCTTTATTGAGTGTATGGAAGTTGTTTTAAGACAATTTGTGTAGTAGTTGCATGCTAGGTATTTCATACCTCTCAGTGTAATTGGTCTGAAATTTTTTAACACAACCTAACCATGTATTTTAAACAAAGTTTCCATTGTTAGGTATGAGCAAGAATATTCTTTGTATGTCGAGTCAAATTCCATGCAATGGATACAAAGTCGCCTTCGTTATCAATACCCTAGTGCATCATATTTGTTTGCTACATCAAAAAGGATTGTTAAAAATGTGAAGTCTCCAAGCAAAGAAAAAGAAATACTCATCAATACTAACAACAAGCAATTTCTATCCATTATCAAATATACATGTCTTCCAACTAACATCCATCCTGCACCACAATATCATTAGTACCTTATCCATACTACATCCATAATGTCTTCAATGCATATCATGATGATAATAACGCAATAAACTGTCATATATCATGTATAATGGATACATCCATCATATATCAACATTTGTTATATACATAATAAAACATCATATGAAATAGAATATGATCAATCCATCCATCCACATCATATGTATACATCAGAAAAGTAAAAAAACATGTATAAACATACATCATCATACCTCATCATCCATAATCATCACATAAACACATAATGAAGTTGAATCGAAGCATATATATCTCATATATATCATCATAAAAAATGAGAATGTCATGGTACATCATCAAGGAAACATGTGTGATAGAATAATACAAAAAATACATATATACGAGGCCTTAGATGGGCCGATGAATATATATACAAAATCATGTTTGCAATATAAGTCTCTGAATAGTAAATATCATAAAGATCAAATACAAATAACTGCTACCTGACCAGAGGAGGAGGACTCTAAGGATTGGGTAGTGGATCAGACTATCTAATGAAATGTCCACTGGACACAACCTCCGTAGTAGTACTCAACTCTCCAAACCACAGTCGTTGCTATGGTCAAGGAACAAAGGCATAATAAAGGGCCTAGTAATATGTCACCCTCTATAGCAATTGATCTCACTCAGCATGGAGGCTATCATGCTCAATCCTCAAGCTATCCCTCTTGATGGTAATAGCTTGCAACTATGTCTTGACAATGAGATGACACCCAATCTATGTGTCCCACTCCACCCTGAAGCCATCTCTCTCCTGTCGAGCAATGTCTCTCTCTGTTGTCAATGTGGAAATCTAAGCCTCTATAGCCTGTCATCACCCTACCTCTACAACCAACTATACACCTCCATCTCCAGGTGGTGGAAAAGGACCTAGAACTTGTCCCTAATATGCTTGCATTAGATCACCCTATGCACCATCCTATCAGGCCCTAGCAAGCTGCTCAACAATTATCTCCACACATTGCCTCTCCCCATGACGATTAGTAATGCTTGCTATGCCCACTGTGGGAACACTGGTAGGATCTATAAATCTCAATGGAATGTGTCATGCCCACCACTAATCAAAATTGGGAGTAGTACCAAGATCTACTAGACTCACTGACCAACCCCACCAAAATGGGGCAAGAGCTCTGAACTTGGCAACGACAACATCACGATTCGCCTGTAGACCCCAGACATGGACCTCTCTAGTGATTTGACCAAAATGAGCCTCATAAGCATCTGGAAATTGACCATGTCTCTCTCTAAACTTCCTACAAACCCTGTCAAGTAGATATCTCTCTAACAGAAAGCGCACACGACCAATCAACCATCTACTCTATCTACAATATATCAACTACTCTTGATCATTGGGCCATGCCTCACAATCCATATATGGTTTCCATACAAAACCTGGCATATCATCGAAAACATGGTGCCAGTAGGGAAGTTTTCCAAACAATGTATAGTGAAAAAAATCTTCATAACGATAAAAATATGGATCCCCAATAGTACGATCCAATATACCATTAGGACAAGCAACTGGGATGTGCTCCCAAGCCCATAGATGTAAAAGAGAGACACCAACAAAAATAGATTTCCCACCACAATACGTAACCTCATGCATGTCTTTGTATAGGTGGGCAAGGAGACATGGACCCCATGCATATCTAGTCCCATGCTCGAACATCTGCTTGATATACACACCCCAACCAACAGGAAACTTTCAGCCCCACCTATCAGGAATGATGAGCCCCATAATCAAACCACAGAAAAAGTGAAACTAGATAGGTACCCATGCTATGCACCATGTACTTGGTGTGAGACATAATGAGGTAATTTGAATCCTAATTACCTATTTTAACCCCTAAAAAACCTAATTTTACTTATGAAACCTTCCTAGGTTAAAATTAATACCTCCCGGGAACATCTTAACGAGCAACGAGAAACCTATAGGCTTAATTTTTCATCCTCTATGCATCGAAACTAAAATAAAATAGTGTCATGAGCTCAACCTCAAAAGAGATTTTTCTAGCCAACCTCTTGAGGGGGCAACCTAGAGTCCTACCATCATTCCACTGACCATTGGGGCACAGTGGGGCATATAAAAAATTTCAAATCTTGATCTTAACATCAAAATCTTTGAAACAAAGCAACCAATACTTTTTCTCAAAGAGGGGCAAAATGTAGACATGTCAAATTGACCTAACACTTATCACATGTCTTAAATGATATTTTCACATCATTGACATCATTATCATCAAATATCACTACATTTCACATCAATTGCATTAAAAACCCTAATTTTCTCTATTAATTGAATAATATTAAATTATTTAATTAATTCACTTTTTCATCAATTTTGACAAATTAAATAAATTTCATTTATTTAATAAAGTCCTAATCTAACTTAATTCATCCTAGTTAATTAAATAACGTCAATTATTTAATTATGTCGCTAATTTACCCTATTCCCCTAAGTCAATTAAATTATTAAAACATAATAATTGAACTGTCACTTTCCCCCAAATTTGAATAATTAAATAAACTATTCAAAACATCATCAAAAATCAAATTAAACAAATACAACTTTGTTTGCAAAAGTCAAACTTGATTTGCACGTTTAACTCCAAAAAGCATTAATTAATTATCCTCACCCACATTCATGATTGAGTAAATTGCTCCAACATAATTTCCTCAATCCCATTGAAGGCTCAAATTGATTTCTTCAATTTCATGAATTGCTCCACCTATTTCCTCAATTCCACTGAACACTCAACAAAGATTTCTTCAATCACACGGATTACATAATCAATATGCATTGATTATTCTTGTCTATTTTCTTTCAACATCTTTCAACCGTTGATCAAGATATTCTACTACACGATCTCGAACATTCATTTTGAAACACAAATTCTATATAACAACTATCTTTCTCCTCAAAAACAATCGGAGAATCAATATCATTCACACAATGAATTAATGTAGAGATCTTAATCAAACTTTTGATATCTTCTTACACACATCTTTGATCAACACACACACATTCTTCAAGATTGCGCACGCACAATGGAGGTTTCACATTGATACGAACAACCCAACATCTTCGCAAACACACTCTGACACGAGATGGTAATGCTACGTTTCTTGAATTCATTTTATGTATGTCTCTTTTGATTTCTTTTATGAATTCATTTTTCTCATAGTTACATTTCGTGAGTAATGGGCATGAATCATTAATGTTTTGTTATTTAGATTAGTTTCTATTCACTCAATTTGATTGCATAGCATGATCCCAATTTCGCTCGGGATTTGGTTCAAGATTGTCAAACCTAGAAAGTCAACTGAAAAAATGTGTTTACAAAATTTATTTAGTTTTCCAAAGTTCACCCTTGTGGTTGACGACTTTTTTAATCCGAATTTGATGAAACGAAAAGGGTTTATTGACAAAATTGTTAGCTTTCTACCTGTGGGAGTAAATGGTGACTCCCCAACACTCCCAGGAATAGTTGCGACCAAAACCACTTCCACAAGAGAGAGAATGGCAAGAAAGCTTGCTTCACAATGCAAGATTGAATAATGGTTGAATTGATTTGAATGATGCAAATGTGCATGACATGCCTTGCAAGCTTATAAAGGAAAGGTTGAGATGTAGTAATGAACATGATGTTGAAAAATGTCATAATCCTATGACATGAGACAACTAACAACCTAATCACCTAGGAAATGATGCATTAACTAGATAAGATAAGTTCTAGAAGAGCCAACTAAGACTTCTAGAAAGAATCTTTTTCCTAAGTAAACTTAACCATGTAAATATGTCCCCTAATTCCCTAGTGAATGAATTATCTAGGTACAAGACATATATTCACACCAACACCCCCCTTAAGTGCAACTTAGGGAGAAGATTATATTGCAAACTACTATGGGTCTCGGCTACTAGGCCATGTTAGGTACCCATATACAATTGTGCAAATGAAAACAATCTCTCACAAGCGAAGAAAAGGAGAAAACCCTGTGGGACAAAACTCCTCTCCAAAAGAGAGAAAAAACAAAATAAAACAAACATGATGTATGGAGGACTCAATGATACCCCCCAAGGACTACATCCATCATGTATATACAATCATTTACCCCCCCATAAGAGGGAATTAGAGAGATAAGATATCCCCCTCATGATGAAGAAGCTCCAATGTTGATGAAGAATGCTTGAAAACAAAAGATGACCCAATGTCTGCAAGCAACAAATCTTCTATTGGGAAGAAAAAAATCCATAAGCTGATGAAGAAGCCACTCCATATCCAACTGAAAGGAGGAAGAATGAATGCTCATGTATGCCTTTGAAAAATGATGAAGAGTCTCCATGCTTGAATGAGTCACAACATAATCATGGTCAAACTCAACCAAGAAACATGACAAATCAAGTGAAGAAGGAGACTCATGAATGTCAGTCTCCAAAGACAAAGTAGATGGTATAACAGTTGTGCTCAAACTATCATCAAATAGGAGAGAAATCCCCTCAAGTGTGTCCTCCAAATCTGCAGTATGAGACTCCATGAACAAGTTAGAAATACATGTCAAATACTCATCTCACAAAGAAAGATCTAGGAAATTATGATCATCCTACTAAATAGAGGCATCAATGGTTGAAGAAGTAGGAGGTGGAGGAGTAGGAAGCTCAGCACTGGTCTCTAGAATACCAAAGTGTAGATGACCAAACTTCTCCTCACTAACATGGTTCACACTCAATGGAGTGTGTGATGCAGTCAAAGGAACATTACCATCTTCTGAAGCAAAATGTGAAAAGGAATATACACGAGATGAATGATCAACCATCTCAATAGCAATAATATCCCTACTCTCCAAGTCACTTATGTACATCCTATCAGGAGTGAACTCAATTGTTTTACCTTAACCCCCATGAGTAATTTGATAAATAGAAAGGATATTTTTGGACAAGGAAGGAACACACAGAACATAATTGAATGTCCCTTCCCCATATCAATAGAACCCTTCCCACTTACCTTCATATAGGTATTGTTACCCATCAATATATGAGGTGAATTACAAGGCTCAAAAGAAGAGAACATATCCATAGAAGATGCCATATGATGAGATTCCCATGAATCAAGAAGCCATCTATTAGATTCAAGACTTGTAGAGGCCAAGAGTGCTTGTCCTTTAATTTTATGTAGTCCAAATATAGATGTTGTGTTCTTTGACTGTGATGATGATCAAGGGGGTTGTTGACTGAGATGTTGAAGAAGTAGAAGACACTGATGCAGGAAGCTTAATGTTATTCTTTTGAAGAAGGTGTGTGAGTTCATCAATCTTCTTATTATAACATCTATGCTCATCATGTCCTAACCTTTTGCAATATGCACATTTTGACTTCTTATTTTTAGATGATTCCTCTTTAGAAGAGGGTGTGGACTCAAGAGTGCTATGTGAAGGAGAATCTTTACCTTGCTCATTATACTTGGGTTCCTTTTTCTACTTCTTACCTTTTCCACTTGAAGCCTTTATATCCTTTGCAACAAGAGCATGAGATGTAGAAGAATTCAAAGTGCCCATGTGAACCAACTTTGCTTGCTCCCTTGTGAGTTGAGCTGCAAATTCATCAAGAGAAGGCATAGTGTATGCATTGCCAAGGGAATCCATTGTAGCATAGAATGTAGAAACAAACACAGAATAATCAGGACCAAGCTTAGCAAGAATTGAAAGAATCAATTGTTCATCCTCTTTAGTGACCCCACAATTAGATAAATGTAATCTAAGAGAGTTGATCTTAGAGAAAAAGTATTGGATATTGTCAAAATATGAAGGATTAAGACCCATTAGTTCATTCTCCAACTTAAATTTCCTCATCTTATCCGGCTTACCAAAGAGACTCTCTAAATTAGTCCAAGCTTCATTAGGATGAGTGCAAGATGCAATATGATATCTAAGATGTGGAGAAATGGACAACTGCAGAGTACCAAGAGCTTCATCCCTTCTATCAAGCCATTTTATTTTCTCTTTTGCTCCTGTGGGTTGTAGATCTTGACCAAATGTGATCCGTTGCAACTTCATTTTTAACAGTAACAACTCCATTTGAGATCTCCACTCATGATAGTTATATGGAGTTAGTTCAGTACAAATTTTGGAAAATCCATGATACAATCAAATATTACAAGAGAAGAACAACAAATTTCCCTCACAATACAAGAAATCAACCCCTTTGTCTCAAAAAGATTTACACTTTTTTTGCAAATTTACAACAAGAAATCCCAAACTATCATTTGAATCAGTTACAAACTAAAGAACTGAAAATCTAGAAACAAATCTGCAAAAAGTGTATGAATACAACTAAAGTAATCCTGAATACCTTCCCGATGCTGCAAATTTGAAGAAAATTGGAGATTGGAGCACAAAGAAATGAGCTTAGAGGCAGAAAATGATGATTGGGCTTCAACCTAGAAAAAGAGGCACACAACTACAAAATCTCTACAAAATATCTACACCATTGAAAAATTCAGATCTCCACCTTTCCGACAATATTTCATTTATGAAAAAAGGCCTTCATATGCAAAAGTTATGAAAAAATGAAAAAAAGGCCCGTAAAAGGGCACTTGGGGGGAAAAACACAAGGCTAAAGTGGTGCAAAATTTGTGCACCCGAGGGCTAGAACTCGGTCATCCATATGACCATCGGGCAATATTTGAAAAAAATACAAACCACCATCGACTTACAATATACTGAATATATAAAAACTTTTGAAGGATGCTATATACAAATAACAAGTCAACTTGGTTTCAATAAACATTGTTTTAAGACTAAATATGGCGTACCATAATAAACGATGATGTAAAAGATTTGTACTCCTAATTCATGACTAGGTGAAATGATCGTCGCGTACAAGTGTACCCTTCTGACAGTACCATCGAACAAAGCTACAGAGGACAGAGTATATACCGTCGGAATATGCCGAGTGGACAATAAATAAGCTCACGGATTGAAAGATCTAATGTAGATGATGGACAGGAGCATACACCAAGCAAAGAATGGCCAATCAAACATACCATTGTGTTGTGACCGGTGCCTTCGGTGAGTTGGACACCAACATACTGAGTGTTGACCGGCTGGAGATTTAAGGGTACGTAGGAGGTAGGTGACGCGGACGGGATCCACGAAGGATATGACAGAGACATGTGGGAGTAAATGGTTACTCCCCAACACCCCCAGGAACAGTTGCGACCAAAACCACTTCCACAAGAAAGAGAATGGCAAGAAAGCTTGCTTCACAATGCAAGATTGAATAATGGTTGAATTGATTTGATTGATGAAAATGTACATGAGATACCTTGCTTATAAAGGCAAGGTTGAGATGTAGTAATGAACATGATGTTGACAAATGTCATAATCCTATGACATGAGACAACTAACAACCTAATCACCTAGGAAATGATGCATTAACTAGATAAGATAAGTTCTAGAAAAGCTAACTAAGACTTCTAGAAAGAATCTTTTTCCTAAGTAAACTTAACCATGTGAATATTTCCCCTAATTCCCTAGTGAATGAATTATCTAGGTACAAGACATATATTCACACCAACACTACCAATATAAGATATGCCTTATTTTGAATTTCATAAATAATTATTATTGATTTTCTACATACATTATGACTAAAGTCCTGATTGATAGGCTGATTGGAAAACTTCTATGGTTTTCAAACTATTTCATGATTTTTGAATCTAAAAGATGCATCACATTCTATGCTTCGCATACTATAGGATTAAAAAAAAATCATAAAATTTTAACCAAGTTATGGTGGTCAGACAAACACGTTTTAATAATTTTGAAATATGTTCTAATAAGAAAAACATAACTAATTATTTACATGCAAAAAAATTACAAAAAAAATGCTGCACATCCGACTATGTGTCCTCTACTTATATTGAAAGTTTCAAAAAAAAAAAACATATTATTTTTTTCTTGTACTTAGGTTGGTCAGACATACACTTGCTTTTTATCTTTTTCCTAAAAATTTAGTATTACTGCATTGAAATTTCAAATTTTACAAAATAGATTTTACTTCTTTTTTTTAAAGTACTAGTAGCCTAGAAACTACATTCAATTTTCTACAAATTCTATTCTTACATATTTTTCAAATTATGTCAATAACCTATTCAATTTTTTATGTCAAGTTGTCTAACTCTGGTTTTTTAAATTTTCATTGCCACTTAGGGGCCTAGTTTGGACCCCCATGATCCTACACTGACCCTCGATATAAGGATTCAATTATAAAAAAGGGGTTTGTAGAGTAGTAACATGTTGTCTCATTCCCCTCACACAAATTTCAAAATTTTGTAGGTGGTTTTCATGTAATTTCAAATATGAATGTTAAAAAATTGAAGGTTGTGAAAAAGTGTAGGTATGTTTCTTCATGTCATTAATGTTTTCTCATCTCAAGGCTCCTATGATGGTTGCACATAATAAAATAATAGATCTATAAAAACCAGTCCATTTTTCATATAAAGGATTGTTTGCTTAGTCAATTTTAGGGAATGGTTAAGTTTTGTAGATTGTTCTAAGGCTTTAATGGATAATAAAACATGTCCATTTTATGAAATTTAATCTTTTAATTTATATGAATCATATTTGGTTGTGTTGATACTCTACTTGACTACATCTCTTTCCTCTTTTTTATTATGACTCTATTTCCCAATGAAGAAAGCTCACCAATATTTATTAGTTTAAGATCAAAATTTAAATTTAAACAATATCTCTATTTTGATTACTTGTACGTTTAGATTAGGTTTAATGCATGTTGTTAATGGTTCAACGATATAAAACAGGGAAATATTACAAGATTTTTTTAAAAAACATTAGATAACCATTTCTAATGTGTTTGTATCTTTCAAATGTGTAAGAAAAATTTAATAAGAACCATCATAAGGAATTAAAAAAAAATTGATTATATGCATATGCATGTGCAAGGTGTGTTATTAGCTATATAGAGGACACATGCCAGTAGTTATATTTGATCTAGTGATAAAATGTAGGGTCAAATAAATAATTAGGTATAGTTTTTGTTTACTATGGTCATGTCATATGTTATTTTATTTAAAAACTTATTAAGGAGACCTTTTGAAACACACTCCTGGATCTAAGATAATCCCAAAGTGTAGGAGATCTTACCCTTAGTGTAGGCTTTCAACCATCCTCAATCTATTGATAATTAAAACATCATCTTAACCCTATCCCTTAAGGTGTGACAAGAATTTTCTAGTATTTTTGGACCTACCGTCTTAAGACCTAACAATGGTGTCATTATCCACGATTAAGTTTTAGTTTTTAGTTTAAAAAATCTTGCAACATATTCATTGAATAAGCTACCTTTTTTCACAATTGTGCATTGTACTTGGGTAAGTTTTATAGCCCATAATATTAGACCAAATAATGGTCTAATGATTGAGGCTTATTTGATGTTGGAATATTACATTTTTTATTTGAAGAATATACTCTATGTTTGTAGTTGTGTGCTTTTATTGTGTGTGGATGTTGGCATCCCATTAACTTACACCTACTAGGGATTATTCTTTTTTTTCTTTTTGTTTTGGAAATCATAACTCTATTGGTGATTTGAACTCATGGCATGATTCTAGCTATGAACTAATCATACATTACACATCTTAATCCTCTTAAAGAGGTGGAAACTCTATTCTTATATTGTTGAGGAACTATTTTCTATGTGACTTAGATCTACAAAGTTAGGGGAAGAACTTGTATGAGGTGTAACCTTTTTATGTATTTTTTTTTCTCATATTATATTCGTAAATAAATTAAAGAATCAGTGTCCAAGGGTCATAGAAAAGGCTTCATTCTCTAGTTATGAATAGAATTGTGTGGGAAGAAGGGAATATATTCTTAATAAGGGTAATCACAGATTGGAATGCTACTCTAGGTTTGCCCTTGTGTATTCAAGTGTCACAATACATGGTATAAAACAACATAAATCATGTCCTTAATTAATACATTTATACACTAGAAGGTATAGACTAGTTAACTATAATGGTATCCCAAATTATCCAAATTTTATTCCTAATCAAATTAGAAACTACTTGCCAACGTTATATGGCAAGAAATTTGAATAAAAATAGATATCTTCAAGAATTAAGTGATTTAATGGGATACTACAAGATTGAAGAGGAAGATGTTTTCATGAAGTTATTTGTGTAGTCCCTAAAGCTTCAATGAACTAGTTCTCTAATTTACTACTGCTTTTTTTATTCATAGCAAGAGTTCAAAGTAGCATTCATTGATCAGTTTGGTGAGTGAATTGATATATTCATTGTTTCATATGCTAATTCACATTCATAAAAATGAAGAAGAAATGGTCCTTATTTTCAACTTGATTTTTATAAATTCTATAAGGGAAATTATAGAGGGTGATAACCCAAAATGATTCAATGTGCTTGATTTTATATTTTAGATCCTTTGATGAAGAAAGAAGTTTATTTTTAAGAGATAAAAGTCCTATATCACTCCAATAGGCATATATTATATAAATATATATTAAAAATTACATGAAAGTATCAATGATAAAAGGTGTTTCATTTGTAGATGTTGATGAATGTAAAATATTTTCTATAGATAAATGGTTTGGAATGAATAGTAAATAAAATTATCATAAAAAGAACAAGTTTTTTTTGTTATAGTTGAATCGTGCCAATAAATTATTCAAATTATAGAAAAATCCAAGAACATAAGAAAAAAATTTAACTAATACAAAGGAATATGATTTTGACTTGCAGTTTGATGATAAAGGACATGATACAAAATATAAAAATGAAGCATACTATTGCAATAGACCAATAAAACATGTCTACGGGGAGGCCAATAAGGCAACAGACTACTTATCAAATCTTGCAATAGACCAAACTGTCAATGCCAAATCTACATGCGATCTGGATGAATTGGTGAAATCACAGAAATCTTCAGGACTAATGGTGATTTGTCCCAAAACCATAAATCTGAATAGGAATGGGTAGAAATGCCATCCCTGAAGTTGATCTGATGGGATACTTTATCAGAAACAATCTTCACATACTTTCGTGTCAGCTATGTAATCTACCTCTGTATTTGAAATGATTGCATTGGTATGCTTGAATTTCTAGCCTCTCTATGAACTAACTGAATAAAAACTTTAAAATACAAGTTGTACAAAGGCACTTGCAACATATCTAAGAGAACTCCCAAATGAAAAAATATTATTAGTGCACAGTAATTCTGTCCAAAATGTATTTTCCATATTCGAACTGGGAGTTCTCTGTCACGGGATCTCCCTAAATCTGCAACTATCACTGAAAATATTACAAGGATCATCCTGTTTGGCTACCGAAAGCTAAGCACGATGGGTCATGATTGCTATTTAAATTTGTCGATACTCCTACACGGTATGCCAAACTCCAATGGAGGACTTTTTAAAAATCTTGAATATACCATGCAAATGCAACCAGGAGAATGTGAAAGAACAAATGAAGGAGATATTCAAGCTGGGATTCGAAGTGGAGGAGGAGGTGATCAGCACTATAATTGGCCCACAACATGTGCAGAGAACCCACGTCCATAATGATGAACTATTGGAACGCTTCCTATATAATGTGGTCCAGACCTCGGGAAACTTCGAATGGGCCAGGAATGTGGTGACCATGTTCGTAAAAGAAAAATTCTAGGTCAAAGCAATTGGTGCGCTAGTCGCTCTGAGCATAGATTCAAAGAAAGGTTTGGCGGGAGATATGATATTCATCGAGACTGCAAGGCAAAAGGAAGAAAAGAAGAAAGCAATCACATATGAGGGAGGGACTCGGCAGAAACAACATGTCTACATATGTCTTCTACAGCATCAGGAAAATTCACTGTCAGTAGTTTACCGTGGGAAAATTCACCGTCAATAATTCGCAGCGGGAAAATTCACTGTCATGACAAATCTACCTCGAGGAAAATTCATCACCAGCAATTTACTGCTGCGAAAATTAATGAGATGAATTTTCTGTGGTGAATTTTTCTTGAGGTGAATTTGTCATGGCGGTGAATTTGTCATGGCGGTGAATTTCTTGGCGTTCAATTGTTAACGGTGAATTGCTGGTGGTGAATTTTCCTAGAAACATCTTCTACCTATCTCATTATGATACTCTCTTTAATGCTATTCAATTGAAAATAACTTCAAACTGTTATTGAGGGATTGAGAACCCTCTTCTTTTGTCTAACCTGAGTTCAAGTCTCACTTTGTCCCCATGACAACAATTTGTCAAAAAAATGTCATATCAAAGGATTTGAAATCTTATTGAATTGAATTTTGTGAGGCTTATTGATGGGATGTGAATGGAATGTGTTTCTTGAAAAGGTGAGAGAGGAATATGTAAAAACCATTGTGACTACCCTAATTGAGCAAAAGAAAGACATGACATACACAAATAATGCATGTAGAATAGAAAATAAATATGTATTTTGTAATGGAAGAAATAAAATGGATAACTAGCTTGAACTTGAATGCATACTTAAGTATGTACATGTATGAGGAGGAAATGAAATGTTGTACATGTATTGATGTATAACTTTTTGGTGATGCTAGTGAGGACAAATATGTAGGTATTTAATTAGAAGAATCTGAATATAGTTTTATGCATCATGAGCTTCCTTGCTTTTTTTTACTATAATGACAATGAATTAAATCATATCTCCAGTAGTTTTGATTTCTTTGGTGAAGAAAATTTGGTGGCCTCTACTATTGGTGTATATATAATCATATCTTTGAAAGTGACCTAAAGTCTGCAAGACTTAAGGAGGATCCTTTTAAAGAGCAATCAAATTTGAGGAGAGAGGATAAATTCCCTTCTTATCAATATGACCTTGTTGGAATTGCTTATGTGTCCCTAGATTTTACCTATTCTATTCTTTTAATTGGAGAATGGATATGACTTTAATGAGTTGGACCAAGTATGTTTCAATATTGACGAATTGATAATAATGTACATGGTTGTGACATTGTCAGGGAGAGGCATTATAATAAACATGGGGTTGATAAATTTGTTGCATTAACTAGTGTGTTCCCACATGATGATAAATGGAGATGTATGGGAAGGAAATGTGATACCCATAGAAGACACTAGTATACATATAGATGCAATTGAATTTAGTGAAGCAAATTATAAGAATGTATCTACCTTTTGTTATGATCTAAGAGGAAAAAGTAAAATTTTGAATTGAAGGATGAGAGTTATCTCTGTAGATGGAAATAATATCAGTAGGAAGTGTCTATGTTGCAACTCCAAAATTATTTTTTAGATTTTTGGAAAGTGTTTGAATGGGTTGTATGAAAAATATTCTAGAAAAAAGTGTATGGCCTATGGCATGATCATGATTTTTTTTTGACAAGTGTGGTGTTATTGTATACCACCTAAAGAGTTTGGTCAAATAGTTGATAAATTTTTTGATCCATAATTCTTTAGATTATCCATTTTTTAACTACCAATTTTTTCCTATAGATATCATGCCTTGTCTTGTTTTATGTGTCATGTATATACCTTGGTGTCTTTGTGCAGTCATTGAAACTTTATTGTCATGATGAAGTGTCCAGTTAGTCTCCTTTTTTTCACCATTTTTGTTCTACAACCTAAAGATATCTAGATTCCCACTATGACAACAAGTGACACATGTCCTTGAATGGAGCCCATTGGGACTTAACCCTATAGTGTCAATTTTTCTCGAGTTCCTTTAATTTTGTGTGTCTAACATTATTTCTAACCCAATACTTATAACCAATTTGAGAAGTTTTGTATGGGTCCTAAGACTTTGTTAAATTTTCCTAAGTATGGTCTATTAAAATTCCCCATGTTCCTATAATATGTAGTTTTGAAAATTTCAAAAGATGTCTTAGTTTTTTAGTTGTGGGTTGAAATGTTTAAACCTATGTAAATTGTAGAAGTTTTTAGAGTTTCCCTACCAGGCATACCTTTCTACCCACCCTCTCTTCCCTTTTTTCCTTATCAAGATATCATACTTCCTCTCCCATCATGAAACCCAACCTTTACTCCAATTGTTCCTTATATTAGTTAGTCTTTCAAACTTTCCCCTCCCTAAGTACCCTCTTCCAATCATCCCTAAACTCTTATCCCTGAAAGTTTACATTCTCATGAAAGTTGGACATTTAAACTTTCCTTCAATTATATACACTATTGGTATGACTCCCCATCACTCTCAATAGCCCAAAAAATGGTATGGATTATTGCCAAACACTAATTGTTCAAAACTCCCACCTATTCTTTATTGTCAACTAGCCAACTTGTTCAAGCATTTTGAAAAGACCAAATGGTTGTCAAAAAAGGTTCATACATGCAAAAAAGGTACTAATAATTGATAGGGACATAATTTTACCACTCAAAAAACTATTCTTCTTAGTTTTGGCATGGTTTCAACGTAGTTTTAACAAAAAAAGATGGTAAGTAGTTAGGGTTTCACCTAAATTTTGTTTTGGCCCTAAACCTAGCTATGACCATTCAAATAGCCAAATTTGTGCCCTAAGTAATAGCATAGATGAAAATGAACACCATATCCCTAAAAAATTTAATGCACATGGCCAAAATTGTTACATGTGTCAAATTTTCATGTCAATTACAACAATTTAATAGAAAAATAAGCTACAAACCCTAAATTCAGTTGAATGGATCTCTAAAACCATTGAATCAACTCTAATGTAAGGAAACAAAAAGTATTCTTTATATCAATAGGTGTGGATTGAAAGGAGATAAAATGGCAAGGATGACTTGTATCCCTTTATTGTGGTCATTGGATTTTAACATCTTATTTTCTTCACACCATCCCTTAGTGGCATATTTTTAGTAGATTTTTTAGCTCCCCCACACCATTACATGTCTAATCTAGTGAAAAAATTAATTAAAATGGGTTTGTAGAGGGGTAACATGTTCTTCCATGCCTCTCACATGGATTTCAACATTTTATTGGTAGTTTTCATGCAATTTCAAATTTGAATGTCAAAAAATTGATGGTTTTGAATAGAGTGGAAGTGATTGTATTTGTGTAATTAATGTTTTTCATCATCTTGAGTCTCTCTTCATGGCTATAATAAATGCAATAATATATCTATAAGAACTAGTGATTTTTCATTCATAGGGTTGGTCACTAAGCCAATTTCACTTGAGGCCTAGTTAAGTCTAAAGGCTATTCTAGGACACTAAATTGTTTAGATAAGGTAATATTAACCTTGTCATCCTATGTCATTTGTATGCCTCCATGTTCCTTAGAATGTGTTCTAGGGGACATGTGAGAAAATCATTAAATTTTGCATGTTATAATTATATTTTAAAGAAAGGAATTAAATTTTGGTGGAGGTTACACATAAAAAATGGATAAGGCATCTCTCCTAGGTGTCCATGTTATAATTTGGAAGGTCTTGGATGTGGCACCCAATATTGATGAAGAAAAGGTGTTTGTTGGTGTTCCATTGGGGATCGAAAAGGTCATTGGAGCATCCTAAAAGTCGGGAGTTGGATAGGCTATGGGCTAGGTGCTTATGTGAGAGACTTGTAATCCATTTAATATTTTATTTTGTCTTTTGGTTGTCTATGAAGAGGGACATGTATTTTTGTAGGTAGTTTTGTACCTCTTGTTTTGGTTTACCATTCATGGTTTAACCTTCCATAATTTATATAAATTGGAGCCATGAGATGGTATGTTGAGTTCTTATAGGAAATTGGTTGTTGTTGATAGTTGATAAAATATTATTATTGGAGTTTATTATTGTGTACTCTCACTTGAATATCAATAATATACTTTCCCTCTTTCCTCGTGTGGATTTTTTTCTCGAAAGGGTTTCTCCACCTAAATCTGGTGTCATATTTTGTTTCCTGATTTTTATGTTGATGTATGTTACAATCACATGTTTAAATTTGATTTGGTAATTTTATTTTTTGATCTGAATTCACTTGCATAAGTTCATATTGTAGCTTTCCTTCACCTTTTTTTAACATAAATGATGTAAGTTTTGAATTGTAAATGAATGAATGTACCTTGTAGAGTCTAGAAAGGGTATGTAAATGCACATATATATAGTGGCATGTATTCGTGATGGTTTATAGTTATTCAAAGGATTGTATAGGCATATATGTATAGTTCCTCACAATATTTGTTGATGTGAATGTAACTAGGGTTTGGTGTGTGTGTGATAGTACATTAATATATTACAAAAAAGTTGTAATAATCATTCCTTTGTTTCATATGATTCATTGTAGTTATATTATAATTGATTATTAAGTATGTCAAGTGTATGAAATCTAATCTCTAATTTGAATATGAATGCATATCTATTTTATTTTATATACTTGACTTCACCTCTTTCCTCTGTACTATTATGGCTCCATTTCACAATAAAGCAAGCATTGATGTTTATTAGTTTAAGACAAAAAAATATAAATTTAAAAAATATTTCTATTCTAATTAGTTATAGTTTTATATTAGGTTAATGCATGTTGTTATGTAGTTTTAGTATTATAAAATACAGAAATGTTACAAGAAAACTAAAACTATTAAAACATTTGAGAGCTATTTCCACTATGTCCACTCCTTGCCAATGTGTATGTAAAACTCAACAAGAACCATCTTAATGGATTAAAAATTTACTAATTATCTACATATGCATGCGAAAGGTGTGTTATCAATTATATATACACATAATATGTAGCTATTTAAACTTGATCTAGTGAAAACATTAGGGTCAAATATATAGTTGGCTATAGTCATTATTTACTATAGTCATGTCATATGTTATTTGATTTACAAACCTATTAAGAAGATCTCTTGGAAAATGATCTTGGGTTTAAGCTAATCTCAAAGTTTAGGATATTTTATCCACTCTCATTATAAGCCTTCAACCACCCTCAATCCATTGATGAACATATATTTAACACCCCCAAAGACACCCATGGCTCTAAGGTGTGAAAATTATGTTCTAGGATAGTGTACTTGTTTTTAAAACCTAATAGGATGTACTTATAAAATTATGTTTTAGTTATCCAAGAGAAGAAAATTATGCTTGTAGTAAGGTTGCAACTACTTCGTTTTGCTAACTATTCACTACCTATAATTATGAGGTCATTAAGTTATTCACCTTATTTATATGATTGAATTCTAAATTAGTCACTATGTTTACTTGTGATGTGGGTATAGGATACCACCCTATACATGTGATGCATTCCTAAGCTAACTCCCATACATTCACCTATGAGACGCATAAGAGCTAATCATCTATTTGTGTGTGACACTAGTGGGAGATAGTCATGTTATGTATAAATGATGTATGTTTCACCCAATCATTATATGAACATGGGACATTGGAATGATATGGTCCCTATGTAGTTTTATGTATATTCTTACACTAATGAGTAGCATGGAACCAAAATTTGATTATAATTATTTTTTATCATTTTATTGTAACTAGATCATATTGAAATCATAAGCTCATTAAATGGTTATGATTTAAAAGAAATATCAAAGATATCTTAAAGGAGATGATGATTTATCTCTATATTTTGTGTACAAAATATGGATCCTTTGATTTCCCAAAGTGATACATAGGTAGGGACATTAAAAATTATCCCTTTAGATTTAGTTCTAAGTCTAGATATGACCTTGAAATTTGTAGATTAACAAATTATAGAGTGATTATATGAGTGTTGTCATAGATTATTCACAATGGTTATGGTTGGAAAGGTTATAAACTTGTCACTTCTAAATAAGATGGAAGATTCTTTTTCAATAAAGTTAGTATTTCTTGTAAGTTGTACAAAATTATTAGTAACTAAGGTGTGGTTTTTACGATGACATGATAAGAATTTTCATCATAAAATTATCTAAATATATGATATATAGTTCTACTATATGATATAAAATTCAAGAAATGTGAAAAATTAAAAAAATGGTAGTTGTTGCCATATAAAATTATGGAAATAAATCATTTTGATACTATCAAACTATAAATATTATAAAATAAACCATCTAAAAGTTATATTAGTGGTACAAGACAAAAGCATTACTATGAGGAAACATAAGATAGAAAACCCATGAAAAAATTGTCATATTTTGTAACATATTGTACTATAGATATAACTGACTACTACAAAAAAATAATGGCATGAAGATAATGGGTAGGTAAGTGTAATTCATTCACAATCCTCACCAAAAATCTATAAAGATAGTGCATTCAAGAAAAATTCACTTGACAAAATTATGAAGAGCTATGTTGTAATTTGAGAGAAGAGATATCTAAAAATAAAGAAGAAAACTATAGAAAGGAAAAGGAAGGAAAGGGAGTTGAAAAGGTAGGAACTCCCATTTTTGTAGATGTAGAAAAAGACCTCAACAAAATTACAATAAATACCCTTTTAAAGTGATGGAGATATATGTAGATGATCCATTCTCTAATGTTCCCATCGATGTAATCTACATAGAAGATGTGCAAAGGTATATGTGTACTTCCATGATGAAAATTGACCACACAATATTTGAAACCCTTTGTATAACACTCCTAAAGGAATGACTTGATGAGTACCTACCATAATATCAAAATATCTCTAAATTCAAGATAGATATATGGAAATATTTTCATCATTATATATTATAAGATGGTTGGGTTCACATAATTTTAAGTTGCATATGTGACAAATTCATGTATTTGGATAAGCCTTGTTGTATTTTCAAATATATAATTTACATTGTCACATTATTATGAAATATGTTTGAATTACCATTGAAGAAGAAGGTAAGACAAGGAACTCATAGGAGCAACAAGGAACTTATCCACAAAAAATTATAAACAGGCTAGTGCAGAGATATGTAACCCTAGGAATCTCCCACAAAGTATAGTATAAAAATAGAGAATGATCTTCTACATGGATGTCCATCTTGACTACATATGAGATTCTAGTACAAAATAAGGAGTATGACATATGAAAGGTCCTTTGAGATCAACTAGTGGAGAACATCACCAAAACAAATGGAATTAAATAGTACCAATTCAAGTATGGTTATCTCATTATATGTTTAGAATTTTATTTCATGAATAAAATTTAGATGTTCATAAAAAAATTATGGAAAAAATATTCCATATTTATGGGACAAATAAAATCCAACATCTAACACTTCAAGGATGCCACCTTTTACAACAAGGTGTAGTAGGGGTTCTTCAATGCTTTTCAAAAAAAATATACTAGTAGGGGATCAAATTTCCTATGAAGTGGTAAGGAAATATACACAATATACAAATTTTATGATGAAAAAAGATTAAATTTTCATTGAGGTAGCAGAACCAAGGGAATCTTGGATAAAATATCTACCTTATGAAATTAGTTATGAGTTGGTACATGTTAATGTTGTAGCATTACTATCTCACCTTAATGACCTAGATATAAAAGTATTTGGTACATACCAAGAATCCATGGATAAGAAACATAAATAAAATTCCATAAAGTACTTTGAGAAGAAAAAAGTTTTAGTCACTCAATGAATCAAGCCTCTAGGATTACCTACAAAACTAAAAACAACTTTCTACAAGAGAGAAAATCAAGAGCATAAATTTATAATAATGAATGCAAGATAATATTAGATCAAATGTGATCAATATGAAATTCTCAAGATTGCAATGGAAAGTAATTAAAAATGTAATTATTTACAATGAGAACCCCTTGGTTATATAACCAAGGTGAGACATAGGATTACACAAGATCATGACAAGTGTCTTAATCCTATGCCATGCGACAACTAACTCACCAAATGCTAAATGACCTAGGAAACAAGTATTAAATGACATGATAAGATAATATAAGATCATGACACCTAAGACTTCTAGAAATATTTCTAGGACTTATGTAAACTTAACATGTAAATAGGGCCTATAAATGAACTAGATAGGTAAAATACCTATTTACATCAAAATAAAGAAATTTACAAAAAATGGGGCATACTAAAGGGTATTTTGTTGAGAAAATGTGTCTCAACCTTGCAAATACATAAGGTGTTGTTGATACATTAGCTCAGGGGGTGTAGGAGGGTCCGGGAGCCATGCACCTCGACGAGGGTTCGGGGGCAGTACCATCGAAAGCCAAATTTTATGTATATTTTATTATTTTAAATATAAACCATTCATCATTAGGTCTTACATCTAACAATCGATATTTTGTTGGCTTGACTTTCCCTAGAAGGAAACCCTATTTTATGAGGGCATTGTATTATGATTGTGTATTGTGATGTATTCTAAGAGTTTGATAGTAGCCATGTTGGCTCTAGATCTTTGGTTAGTGATACTCTTGTGAGAAGCTTGCTCTGCAAGTATATTGCATTTTTTGTGATTTGTGAATAATATATTGGGAAGCTTTTGGAGTGTAGGTTTTTTCTCCCAAAAGGCTTTTCCCCACATAAATCATCATGTTATGGTATGCATGATATTGATGTTTATTTCTTTTAAGTTTTTGTAACTATTTAAGATTTGTAAAAATTTTAATTTTCCTCCTCTCAAGATTAGTGTAGGAAGTTGTTCTGCTACCTTAGCTTCCTTACAAGTGGTATTGGAGCTTGATTTCCTTTGGTTTCAGTTGTGGGTTGTTGGATTTTTTGAACTAATCCAAATTTGAGTGGGAGCTTGTGTAAAAGACACTTTTTGATCTTGTTACAAGAATTTTTAAATGGCAAGTTCATCAGAGAGAATAGAGGTGGATAAATTTTTCAGAAATAATTTTGAAATGTGGAAGCTGAATATGGAGGATCTATTGATAGATCAAGATCTATGGATGCTATTGATGAGAATATTGAAGGCCTGAAAATCCTACTCGGGCTGCTCAATATGATGTTATGGACCATAAATCCAAGGGTCTAATCAGATTGTGATGCCCTTTTAGTTTTCTTTTGTTTGGACAGCTACTTGGATTGCACCTAGACTTTATGATGTTGTTTGCTAGACTTTATGTTATTGTTTGATGGACACTATGAATCTCTTGGATGTTACTCGGACATTGTGATACTATGATGATTTGATATGGTGACTATTTGATGAGACTATGATGCTTAGTTTGATGATAATGATGATATTGTGATATCTGATGCTTCTTATTTATATCATGTTTAGCATATTAGTTGATTGCTTATCTGAGTATCATGGATATAACATTATGTATTGTTAGATTTATGTGTTATCATGTTTTGATATTAGTTGTTATGTGTTGGTGACGGGGAACAATGTTGCATCACTCACTTGTGAGCACATTGCGACTCTGTGATTTCCCTGTCATAGTGTGACTATTTTATTATGCACATGTTTGACCCTATGTTATGTTGCAGGTTGCAGGTACAGGGAACCAAATCCACCTGATTATAAGGTTTGAGGATGCCAAATCCCAATAGAGTTGTTGTTTTGGAGGTAGCACTAGGTCCCCCACATCGAGCCATCATCCTCGTCGAGGATGGATACCTGTTGTCATAGTCCATCTGTAAGGTCAATTTGAGTCGTTTTGTGATGTAGTGATCATTTTACCTTCCCTTTCATCTTGCAGTCTCGTAATGTTTATGAGTATGTTCTTGGAGTTATGATTATGTGTGTGCTTGATTTGATTGTTTCGTGATGTTTGAAAGCAATGAAATTCTATGAGATTTGGTATAATTTAATAAAAGATGGGTTAGGATTGAGGTATTAATTTAATAAACTATTAATAAGTAATTTACTTATTTTTAATAAATTATTTTTTATGATTTAAATAAAGTATTTAAATAAATATGTTAATTCAATAGGAGAAATTAAAATTAGTAAATTAAGTATTGTAAATAGTTAATTAAGTATGTGAGAATTACAAGAAATCAATTAAGAATTATAAAATTAATCAAAGAGAGTAATTGTGTTTAGAGGGGAAAATTAAAAGAGAAGAAAAGAAATTAACAAATTAAAGGCATTTGGTGTGTAAGTTAAGATTGAGTTAAAATTTAAATGAAAGAAAAATAAATGGAAATTTTAAAGTGGAAGGGATTCTCGGAAATGAAGGAATGGAAGTAGTGGAGGTTAATTAAAAAAGGAAGTGGAGTTAACTCCACAGGGGCAATTGGTTTTTTTTTATGCAAAAAAAAATGGTTTGGGTATTCTTGTCGTAAGTTTCCTCTATGGTTCCATTTAAAATGGTGTTATCCCTATTTCTTAAAAGTTACTTTTGTTGACCCCAGATCTCACTCCATTGAGGAATATTGGGGGTGTTAGTTGTTTCTATGCATTTTCTTTATAGGGCACCATTAAACCCTATTGGTGTTATTCCTTCTTGTACTACATGGTCGCTTCTATAGGTTGGAAAAATCTCTAATTGCATGGTGTCACCCCTGTCTAATCTTTGTTGAAAACTATCCAACTTTATTCTATACCGTCGCCTTGAAATGAATGATCTGCATTGGACTCATTGTATATGCATGTATTTCCATTTAGTTTGTCCTTCATCCACTAAATACTATGGTGTTAGCTTTTGTTATTAACATGAAATTGTATTAATATAGCATGATATGATAAATAGGAGTCATCGCCCCCTCTCCTCATAACGTAAGCCTCATATGTGTAGTTCTATATATATATATATATATATATATATAGTTTGAAAGCAATCGATTGGAAACTTTGGTGGTTGTATTTAATCTTTCCTATGTCTGGGGTTAGTTGCCATTCTCTCTCTTGGATTACTGTAAAATTAAAATTGGAACTTTATATATTGTAGTTGTACATGTAGTTATGTCTGTCGTGCCTTGTTGATTTCATTATGGAAATTGCATGTTGCGCATAGTGCGCCTCAACCTATAGCTTATTTTTGTAATTACATTTGAAGTTGGAGATATCCCGTGACATTCACATGCAAAGGGAATTTGTCTATGGTACTAAACTTCTAGGTAATCGATGGGTTATCTTTAGTCTCAATAAAAGAAAAACAAATTGTAGTTAGCTCTGTAACTCGTCGAATTACTATCATTTCCCATAGAAACCTTTAAATTTTCTTCGTTTTAATTTAAGCTAATAGCCTTTCTTCCTGAATACCATGCATAATCTATTAAGGTGCAGAATTTTGTTTAATCAGTTGTCGATGTCAGTGGAAATATGGGAATTGCTATTAAAACCTTGTCGATGGTAATTATATCTACGAAATATATGAATATATGCATATATGTTTAAATGACATGCTTCATGTAGACCACAAGATCGCTGTGAACTACTCAAGTGTTGTCTGGTTGTTGTAGTTATAGAGTTCTTTTAACATCAGTGAGTATATATAAATATATTTGTATATATATATATATATATAAGTTTATGTATATATACTTATATATGTGTGTATATATATGTGTGTGTATATATATACATGTATATGTATGCATATGTAGGCATGATCAGATATATAGGTCTTAAGTTAAACATGCTGCCCTATTGCAGCTGGTACTTAAGTACAAATAGAAAATAATCCATTTTAGACAAGATCGGGTCATCTATAGTTAGATAAGCAGAAATTAGTATAAATATTGAAAGAAGGAATCATGTTTAGTTGATTAATTGAATACATAAAATGAACTTCATGTAACCCATTCTAGTATCTATTTTGATATTAGTGTTTGATTTATTGAGGTGAATTATGAGAATGGGTATGTTGTGGAAGTAAATTGTGGATTATGTTCATACTATGTTATCTTGTGATTTGGATCTTGAGTCTTCTAGAAGCTAGGATGTTTTTCTCTCTTGATGGCTTTATTTGTTAAATTTGATATGGGGAAATTTTATCTTGATTATGTATTTAATGGCCATTTAACTTGCACTTTACATTTTCCTATGAGATTGACTAAATGGATTTGTGAGTGGGATGGGATTATGCCTCGCCATGTGTTATGTTTTCTGAGTTTGTGCAAGTGGCTTGTTTTTTATTCTGTTGTTTTCCATGTTGTCAATAGGGGAGTGGCTTCCAATGGGGGTCGACACGCAAAGGGGAACCTAGATAACCCTTGTGGAAGTTTTGTAAATAAGTGAAAACATTAACAAGATAAGTTTATACCTCGCTCAGGCTCAAGCACTCGTTTAGGCTTGAGGTGAGACGGGAAGGCCTGGAATGGAAAATCAACTACTTCATATCCATGAGAGGTAAGTCGATTCTGCATAGTTGGCATGAGGGGCCGAAGATTGGTAGAGGCTACCAAGATAACCCAAGATGGGGGTCAGGGCCTAGAAAGATCTACCTGGATAACCTATGACCAACTATGTGATGACACTTCCCCTACGACAACCATGGGTCCCCTTGCTTGTTGTTTTACCTTGGATATGTATGCGCCTCTGGAAGCATAGTCACTATTGGTTGTTCTTCTTGTTGTTGTTGTTATTTTGAGTCATGTCAACTTTGTGATGTCTTAGTCCTTGTCTATTAGTTATGGTGGGGCCCTTGTTACCTCCTAGCATAGGGTGTGGACCTTTGGGTCCACGTGGTTGGGTGGAATTTTTTACGTTTTCCATTGGGTTCCCTTTCTCTTGTATGTGTCATGGCTACTTCACTTGATCTAGGGACTTCTGCACTATATCTGTATGTGTTTTGGGATTCATGATTCTCATATTTATATTCGTATTGTATTTCAAATATGTATCATGTTTCAAGTTGTAGAGTACTCCTCACATGTAGCGAAGAATTATTAATTAATGTACAAATTATAATTGTAAGGATAAAAATAATGTATCTCATGTATGTGAAGAATTTTGTACTCAATGGTATTTTACATGTTAATTGAGATCAATGTAAACAATTATTCTTTTATGTGAGTAATATGGTTGTATCTCATGGTTCATTTGATTATATGTGATGTGTAAATGTGATGCTTAATGATTATTAGAATTTGGTTATTACTAAGTTATATGGTTTTTGTAAATTTGGCTAATGGAAAATAAGTAATGAAGTCGTGCACCCTAGAGGATGTAGTATAGTAATTAACATTGTGTTCAATTTCAATCATGCAACATTTCATTTTTTTTTTAAAATGCCCATTTTTTTAGTTGTTTAGGTTTTGTCCTATAGGGTTCTCGGCGGGCATGTTACACAGATTATGCTTGGAAGACTCTATTTTAATCAACGTTCATGAAGAGACCTCTGTATAGAAACTATGGAAGAAGCTTGGTGAGATGTATCAAGCCAAATCTTTAGTAAACAAGATTTTATTGTGGAATAAATTATATTCCTTGAGAATGGAAGAGGGTGGAGGAATTATAGACCACTTGGAATTATTCGATATGTTGGTGGCTTAGTTGGCATCAGTTGGTGTTAAAATGTATGAGGAGAAATACCAGATCTTGCTTTGTTCTTTGCTTGATTCATGGGATTCTCTTGTTATGGTTATTGGGAGTACTTATGTTATATTGAAGACTAAAGATGTGGCAATTTTTTTTCTTTCTGAAGAGATGGGGAGGAAGGTATCCATTAGTGCCAAGGAGGCCCTAAATGTTCATGGAAGACCTACGGAAAAAGAAAAGAAGAATGAGAAGCGTGATAAATACAAGTCCAAGGGGAGATAGAAATCTCCTAGAAAGTCCAAAGTTATTTGTTGGAATTGCAGCAAGCTTGGACATGTTCATAAGGAATACAAAGAAGAAAAAGAAGAGATTCAATTCTAATTTTGAGTCTAAGAAGGAAGATGGTGACACATTCATTGTTCCTCTGGTAACTTGTGCAAGTAATGATGCATGGTTAATTGACTCAGGTGCATCATTCCATATGACCTTTAATAGAGATTGGTTTTTTCAATATGAAGAATTTGATGGAGGTAAGATGTACTTGGGTGATGATTCTTATTTAAATATTGTTGGCCATGATAAAGTTAAAATAAAGTTTCCTAATGGTAAAATAAAAAGGATTAATGGTGTGTTGCACATCCCTAGATTAGCATGAATTTTTTTATCTATGAGCAAACTAATAGATGCATTTGTATAGGTAGTATTTTCTAATGCAGGATGCAAGATGGTCAGAGGTGTTATGGTGATCGCTAGAGTTGCTAGATATGGCATATTGTATAAGCTTGATGCATATACTATTGAGTGTAATAGTACTTATGTGAAAAGAAATTTTGTGGAAGAAGTGATGGTTTAACCTTCAATAGATGGTCATGGCTTGTGGGTACCCAAGGGTGCTCTTTCTTCTAAATCAAAGTTACCTACAAATAAAACTATTTTATGGCACTAGAGACTTGGCCTCATTGGAGAAAAGGGTCTAAGGACCTTGAAAAATAAAAATATTGCTGAAGGTTTATCTGATTGTAATATTGAATTTGATTTCTATGAGCATTACATTTATGGAAAATAAAACTTTGTTCAGTTTTTCTCGAGCTCTCATAAATTTTGTGGTGTATTGGATCTTATTCATTCTGATGTTTTTGATCTTGTAGATGTTCCTTCAATTAGTAAATCCACATATTATATTCCATTTATTGATTATTATAGTAGAAGGGCATGGGTATATTTTCTAAAGAGTAAATCTGAAGTTTTCAGTCAATTTAAATAATTTAAAGCAATGGTTGAGTTGCAAACTGGAAATAAAATAAAATGTTTGAGGATTGATAATGGCAGTGAATTTTTCTTTAATGATTTCGATAGATTTTGTAAATATTGTGGTATTCATAGACAAAAGACAACTTCATATTCTCCACAATAGAATGGAGTTGCAAAAAGAATGAATAGGACAGTGATGGAGAAGGCTAGGAGTATATTGAGTGGTGTTGGTCTAGAACAAAGGTTTTGGGCTGAAGTTGTTGCCACTACCTGTTATCTTATTAACAAATCTCCTATATCAACTCTTGTTGATAAGACACCTATAGAGGTATGGTCGGGTCACAAACTTTCATTAAGAAATCTTAGAGTTTTTGGTTGTGAAGCATATGCACATGTGCCAAAGGAGAAGTGAACAATGCTAGAGAACAAGGCTATGAAATGCATCTTCATCGGATATAGTTATGGTGTGAAAGGATACAAGCTTTTGGATCCTATTGCACAAAAGGTAATACATAGTAGAAGTGTTTTTTTTAGAGAAACTAAGTCTTCTTTTGTTACATTGCATCCAAAACAAGGTAAACAAGAAGATGTGATTCAATTTCCTTCTACGCCTGAGAAAATTGAATCAAGGCTCATGGACAGACAAGAAGTTGAGGAGATCTCATCTATCTTTGGATCTTCAAAAGAGGAGGAAGAACCTCCAACTCAACTTGTTTGTAGGTCTACAAGGCATAGACAACCACCTAAAAGGTATTCAACTGATTATTGGAGATGTATTTTTTCTTTAAATACTAACATAGATGAACTTAGATCAATAGAAGAGGCATTAGGTATGAATGATGAAAAATCCTGGAAGATTGTTATACATGAAGAAATGACAGCTTTGAAAAAGAATGATACATGAGATCTTGTACCATTTCCTGAAGGAACAAAACTTGTTGGTTACTGTAGACACTTAAAAATTTCTCAATGGATCACATTGGCTAACTAACATCATTTCATACTCAAACCCATCCTCTTTTCACTTGTTTAATTAAATAAGCCTAATTATTTAATTAAATGCCTCATTTTTGCATATTAATCTAATTGACCAAATTGGGTTAATTCACCCCCTCTCACACTGACATTTCATCTAATTTAATTAAATAATGCAAATTATTTAACTTTAACCCTAAGTCCTCTTATTTAATTAAATAATCTAAACTATTTGATTAAATATCATATTTGCATCTCCTTTTCATTAAATAAATCAATAATTTAATCAATATCCTCATGTTCCTCATCTTGCACATTCAAATTTAGTTTTAATTAACTAAATTAATAATTTCCCTCTCATCCACTTGCATAGGGAATATTCTCCTATTTTCCTTCAAAAAAAGGTAATGATTACTCCAAAAAAACTTTGAAACAACTTTTTAAATTTGTTACAAAGTGTGTTTGTTTGCATGATTGTGAGCTCTTGATCTTTTCTTGATCCATTTGATATTTAATTCTCATCCATTGATGAGAATCATTGATCCATGTTTCATCCTTTTTTCACTTGTGACCATTGATAGATTAATTCAATCTCATCCATTGCTTTCTCATTTGATCTCCATTAAATCGATTATTTAATAAATATCATATAATTCCCCTAATTTACATAATTGAATTTTTTTTTAATTATTAAATTACTAATTCTTCCACTTGCAAGGGAATATTCCTCCTTTGCACATTCCTCCAAAAGGGGAATATTCTCATAGAATATTCCTTCCCCTTTTTCACAATTAAACTTTGTTTTAATTTGCAAAATATATATTTCCTCACCCATGAGAATATTCCAAAGAATATTCTTTCTCCTCACTCATTTGAAAAATGGAATATTCTTACAAAAATTCATGTGTAAGTTAACTCAAAACTTCTTGTGCAAGTTAACTTGTGACCTCTTGTACAGGTTACAAGTGTGTTTGTTTGAAGGAATGAGAACCCTTGATTAAATATCAACTTGCATTCTCATCCCTTGATGAGAATCCATGATCCATGCCTCCAACTTCTTCCATTCTTGACTATTGATTAGCATTTTTTATCTTAACCCTTCATTTCTCATTTTCTTTCCTATAAATAGGTCACTATTTGGAGACAAATGCATCCATCTTTTAAGAGAAAACTTATGCTATAAAAATCACTTTCGCTTGCACTCATATTTACCACTTATTTAGCATCTTTTAGCTCATTTTAATTGTATTAATTAGCTTTAAGCTTCCATTAATGGCTTCCATGATAGTATAGGTGCATACATTTAGCATATTTTGTAATTAGGATTTTAATCTTTTGAATCTTGCATAAATTTAGAATAGCTTTGCATACACCCATATTGATCATCTTAGCATATATAATGTTAATTTAGAATTTAAATCATGTGTTATCACATATCTCTCATCGTTTTCATCGATTCTCTTCAATAGAATCGATTGAAACAAGCTCATTATCCAAGGGATTGAGAAAGGTTTGGCATTCCACATCAATGCGACACCACTCCCCCAATAGGATAAGTTTCAATGTTTTAGATTAGAGGTTTTTCAAGCTTTCATGATTTAGAATGTTAGTTTTAATGGCTTCTTTGTCTTTGTTTACAGTGAATGATCTTATTTGGATTGATGTTTAGTGGGTTAAATATGCCTCAAATTCTTATGGATCGGATGTAGTTAACCTATACTATGACATTGGTCACAGTTACAAATGGGTGTTTAAGAAAAAGATTGGTTCAAATGGAGGCATTGAGAAGTACAAAGCAAGGTTGGTTAAAAAAGGTTACTCTCAAGTTGAGAGTGTTGATTATGGTGAGATATTTTTCTTTTTTCAAAAATGACATGATCCATTAGATTTTTGCTTTCTATCGCTATTGCTTATGATTTAGAGGTTGAGAAAATGGATGTGAACTACTTTCCTTCATGGTGACATGGAGGAGGATAAATTTATATGACATAGCCAGAGCACTATGTGGTGAAAGGTAAAACTAAATTGGTTTCCAAATTGAAGAAATATTTGTATGAACAAAGTCATAGGATGTGTTGGTTCCCAAAATTGTAGATTTCAAACCCTAAGAGTATGCCAAGCTCTATGGTCAGGTTAGTAATGTTTTGGCCAATGAACAGAGTCACCCAATATGGTTTTAGAACTCCCTACTCTTTAGGTTTTACTAGACCTATGTGGTTGTACCTTTGAAAATAAAGTAGATTGTAGATTTAGTGGTTGTGAGTACTCTTTAACTTAGACAATCTACTCCACAATGGCATATAAATATGAAATAGAGGCAAAACTTAACGGCTATTCCTACTCCTAATGTTTGAAATTTGA
Organism: Sequoia sempervirens; assembly: GCA_007258455.2. Taxonomy (NCBI): domain Eukaryota; kingdom Viridiplantae; phylum Streptophyta; class Pinopsida; order Cupressales; family Cupressaceae; genus Sequoia; species Sequoia sempervirens. Next base: position 107,588 of record VDFB02049892.1, read on the forward strand.
ATGTGTGAAAAAGATTCTTATGAAGTATTGTTTTGAAATGAGTGTGACTAGTGCCTATTCCTATTG